>RXPK01000149.1:600000-805535 GCA_004143645.1 Protaetia brevitarsis | reverse complement strand
AAAGAAAAGAAATATATGCGCAAACTAGAATATCTGGGTCAAAATACAAAAATAAAAAGTAATCTGAAACTTGTGAGCTTATAAGATGATTCCATTCAAACGGACAACAAAACTGACAGAGTAAGAAAGAAACGGTGTTGAAACATTTATTGCAAAAGGTCTCATCTCAATAATCTGCTCATCCTTAACTTTTTAGCCTCCTCTTGCAGATCCCAAATATAGCCCAAACTTTTAACTTACCAAACATCCATAAATCGATATTCTTCCATTTTCACTCAAATATATCGCCACTATAATAAAATGAAAGACACCATAATACAAAAGGAGGCGTCCGGTAAACTATTCCTTGGTCCCGTTCCTTTCATTCCTTGCCCTTTTCTTTCAGCGTCACGAACAAAACAACCCCAGCGAACTAAACTACTAGCATAAGGACGTCCGCATTTTTACGAGTTCGTCGTCATTTCATCGCGAAACATGCAAAAGCGTCGTCGTCGGGAATCCTTGGCCCCTCGTCCCACCCACGCCACCACACATGACGGAAGGACGCTCGATTATTCTGGAAGTCGTCGTCGACGAAGACCCCAAGTTTTACTGACATTCTCGGTCACTTCCGGCCGAAGAACTGTAGAAGGAAGAGAGTGCCCTTACCCCAGTAGTATTTTCTATACGCGGACGGGGTGGATTTCCGCCGGAGGGAGGGAAGTTTGAATGGGACAACTTTTCGCGGGCCGACAAAAACTACCAAAATACACCGTAAAACAATTAGGTGGTGGTAGAAATTTGAGGGTGGTGGTGCATAATTATTTTTTTGCATCTAAGTTTTAGGAGTATTGTGAGTGCCAACTGTGCGTATAACTAAATAAACAAACAAGCATTAATAAAGTAAATTTTAGCTGCTTCTTAAATCTTATGTATGCTTTCTGTATTGTCGTTGTCCGTAAAGTTTCTGCAATTAAATGTAATTCCGAGAGAGTTGAATCATTTTTAATGCTTTGTTTGTATATTTTCTCTATTGACTTTGTGATTTATGATGTTGAAATATAAAAGGAAATAATCTAAATGTCATAAACTGATAGAATGCCACCAAGCGGAGCTCATAGTTTATTGTAAAGATGAAGAGCAATAAAAGGGGAAGATCGCTAGGAACGAACTCGAATTTCTTCCTACCAGGCGTTATTAGTGCTCCTCAGAGTGTATAAACCCACTTTCATCGCTAATCACATCTCAAGCTTTACGTTTACGCCTCTAAGGAGCACACGCCTAACTCTCACCGCAAGCCGACTGTATAACAGTCATTGATCTAGTTTGAAGTCCGTTCCTAGTGTCTTTTCCCCTTTCATTGCTCTTGCTGTGCACCACACAATAGATCATTAAACGCCCCCTTGGCAATATTCTATTAGTTCATTGCATGAACTTGGCTAATATTGAACGAAATGGAAGGCTAAAAAGTAACTTTTTGGCCGAGATTGATCTTAAATAGGGAAGTACGAAAAAAGGCAGTGCTGCACACAATTTTTTTTTTGTTGAGTGACTCTCTATCAAATAATACCACAGATAATGTATTAATTGCTTTTGAAGTGTCCAAAATATTCATATTTGAATCACAAAATAATTTGATTTTTTTTTCGGGATAAATAGAGGTCTAAGCAATTTATTGCTTACCAAGTACCCGCACAAAACCAAATCTCTCTCTTAATCATCATTAAGACCCTGGAAAAAAAACCAGTTCCCTTAATTGATCAGAGCGACTCTTCGCAGTGGTTGAAACCCCTTAAGGCATTCGACTAATGCAGGTTCTATTAGGATTTAGCAGTCATATATTTTGACGTTAATATCTACAATTCTTTTTCCAAATAAACGAAATAAAATCGAATTAATCCCATTCTCCATCATTTATTCTAATTCCCATTCAATCGAAAACAAAAGAAGAGAAGGAGCCAATGCGAATTGGCATATTCCCACATTCTGTCAAGTAGTGCGGTCAATGTGAACGCTTGGCTCCCTAGATCATAATACTATTATGTGTATTACTGCAACCAATTATTAGAAAATCCTAACACACACCAAAATGATGCTTAAAAAATAATTACCTCTAGTCTAGCTACAAACCAAGTTTGGAAATGTATTAATCCACTTTATTATTCTTTCAAAGTTTACAAAATTTTATTATGATTACCCTAACAGCCAAAAATATTACATAGATATTTTTAAAAATATATTTTATAAATATTTTTCGTGAGAGGTTTTTGAATTATATTTTCATATTTTTTTCTAAAATATAGATAAAGATTTACAGTTAAAATATTTATTTCATATTTTAAAATTAATGTAAGCGCTAAATTTTTTCTAAAATATTTATATCAGAAATTGAGATTTTTTATAGCTTAATTTGTCAAAAATGAACTAAATTGTTCTTGGTTTTTAGTATGTATAACGTCGATCACGAAAAGTTAAACATACATAGAGTTGTCTAAAGGCAGAACTTGTTTTTTTACACTCACCATACAAGTTAATAATCAATATAATGTCTGGCATCTTTTAAGGCATACTGAAGGTTTATCAAATTAATCACTATTTTTAATTGAAGTGTTCTAATAGAACAACAAAGGTAATTATTATTAATTTTATTTGAATAACCCAAAAAAATGAAAAAACTCAGTGTTTAGTCTAGCCTTGGCTGGTGCAGGTATAACCCTACGTTTTTTTCATATCTTCGTAGTGGCGCTCTCTCATGGCGTTTCCTTGTGGCCTCTAAACAATGCCAATGTGATTAGATCAAACCATGAATAAAACACGAACAATTATCAGCACCTACTAATACATTTGGTGCATTTAACATAATTAGACTGGTAGCTACTTTCTAAATACTTACGATACTTATTTTTACTTTATTTCATAATATTTGAAAACATTCTACGTACAAACAATGAAAACAACACGACGTATTCTAACCTCTATGTGAGGTTATGACGCTTATCTACCGAGATGAATCTCTTAAGCAAATCAACTAGCAATTTATTCTGGTAGATGCAGTACATATCATGATGTATAAAATTCCTACAATTATATTATTAAACGATTTCTGTAACATAGCGATATTGAGCATTCCAATTATCTTATAATGCATGACATGCTCAAAGTTTTGCTTACCTCGTAGTCACCATAAAAACTAAAACACACCCCGCAACAATTAATTCCACAGTTAACCCTAATCTGCCCTAATCGGTAATACTATATAAACTATACATGTAACGGCAAACGAATGAAAACGTTGATGATACGCACGTGCGTATGCATTCTATGGTACCTAATCACAGACGCAGCAAAAAAACGCATATAAATCATATAACACCGGCACCGTAATGAATAGAGATGTTGTGTTGACGTTCGCAACTTACCAAATATTACAAATAATTAATACAAAAACGCAGATACATTAATAGAAAAGTTACAGAGCTCAACTTAGATACTAATTAAATCATATGAGATATATATTATCTAATTTAATCTTTTAAACTATCATTTTAAAAGTACATACCTACTTAATAGTATGTATATTTTAACCCATTTTATATTATTCGTCCTACGCACCAAATAGTCAAAGCAAAAATTCAATTTTTTTTTTTATATGAAATAAATATTTACAGAAATACAAAAGCAACATATTCTCAGGAGTTATGAAATATATATGAGAAAACATTGCAATAAAATATTTTAATCTACATAACATATATATTTTTTACATGTTTTCGCTAATTATTTCTATAATATATTTTATGCATATTATATTAATATAACTAATATCAAGAAAGATTTAATATTTTTAAATATTTTATAAAATATGAAATGAATATAGTGGTCACTGGGTAATTGACATAATGACATCAAATGTGATCTATGGGGATGATGCGATAAACATTACATTGCATTTAAATTTACAGTACATGAGATTAAATTACATTACATTTATGCATCGAATTTGCATTAATTTCACAATTAATGAAAAGTAAAATGGTAATTATTAAATTCAATATTTGCCTATTGCGTGTCCTATACAAATGTATCGTCACTCTGCAGATATTATTATTACTTGAACACATCATTCAATGTAAACTCTTTTAGTCAGTTCTGCAAGAATTCCACCCTCACCCTACTGATATTTTTAAGCACATTATTCGTTTTATATGTGTTTGTAGAACAAATATTCACGAGCTTTTGAAACAACAAAAACAACCTCGAAGTCTTACACAGTATAAGGCTCGTGTTTACAATGCCGGAACAGGTCCTATTTGTCGCACTCAACACGAGTACCCCTCGAACTCCCATTAGAATCGAACACCGGACGAGCAGTCACGCCGTCGAAAACTATGAATAAAACATCAGGACAGCGAGCCACAGCAGACGCCGTACAAAGAGCGGTCGGGGCCCGATTTCGGCATCCACTATAGCGGGATATACACAAGCACTCCGGCGCGGGCTCCGAAAAGTTTTTCAATTTATGCTATCGCTCTATTTTCCCCACTCTAATTAAATTAGCGGCATCGGAATTAGCCCGAGAGGCGACGCAAACCAGATCTCCATCACCGGGTCTAAACTGGTTTCCCTTTTTATCGCTAGCGAATGTTAGATTAGAAGAGAGACGAATATAGAGAGGGTAGGAGGCGAAGTCCCCTACGCGCGGTGCTCACAGGACGTGCAATAACTCGATCAAATTTAATCCGTTTAACACTGGAAATTTCATTTCCATTAACAAATAAAGATTCAATCAACGCATAATGAAACTGAGCGAGCGTCGAATATCGTGTTGTCCAAGAGTGGTTACCTCCACATTTTTTGAGGCATATCAATTGCGACTTTCTAATATTATCTAATTTATGACCAGAAAAATGTCAGATTTGTGTCTAAAATCGATTAGCCCTTAACACATATTAATAGTAGATGTAACATAAGCCTTTAAGTTGTGGATAAAAGAATTCTAAGATATTAGAAAACATTAAATAAATACCCTATAGTCATCAAAGGAGTCTGTAGAGGCAAACACCTTTAAAACAATCTGCAACATCAGTTTTCATAGAGTTACGAAAGTTAGAATTAAGAATAGAAGGCGATCCAAAGTTGACCTTGATGGCATGCCTGATGGGTAGAAATAATAGACTTAGCATGAGTAAGCCGATGCAGTTAGTGCAATAAGAACAACACTTGCCCAAATAATTGATTATCAATTATAATTAATCAAAAATTGACTTTGGTTTAGTTGATTTAAATAAGATTCATCATCGAAAAAGAATTTATCACCAGTAACACGTTTTTTGTCCTTGCTCAGTAGTAAGCGTTATTTCAACTTATTTATGGCTTTCAAAACAATAGAAAAATACTTTTATTCCACTCTAATTTTGCTTTATGTGACTAGACAACGAAAATTTGAAATTACCCACATATATATATATATGACACTTAAGTATTGAGAAAAATGGAAAAAAATTTTTATTGTGATTTATAAAAAAAAAATGATATGCAAAATAAAAGATGGTGCTTCTTTAAAAACATATTTTATATTAAAACTTAGTTAAAATGCGTGTTTTGCTATAAATTAAGAAAGAATTAATTGTCTTGAAATAAAACACGCTTATTTTTAAAGATACCAAAAAGATCCATTAGCGAAAAGTACTTCAACTTCCTAAATGTGCCAAAATACAATTTTCAAAGTAGAAATCAAAGAAATGGAATTCTACAAAAATTACACAATATGAGCCAAACATTGAAAAAATACTTTTTTTTTTTTTTTGTAAAAATGTGTGTTTTTCGATTTTTACTGAAAAGTTGGTATTTGGCATTTTAGGAATTTGAAGTACTTTTTTCTAATGAGACTTCTTCATCTTAAAAATAAGGGTGATTTATTCTCAGACAATTTTCTTTTTTTTATTAATTATAGCAAAATTACGAATGTTAATTTAACCCCAATATATATTTCTAAAGAAGCACTGCCTTTTATTTTATATAATTTTTTTTATAGATTCAATATAATTTTTTTTGCCCCCATTAGTCTCATATTTAAGTGGACACAGTGTTATCTCCAATATTTTCTCCTTAGCGCAGTGAGCATTTTAGGAAAGTCATTGCAAGTCGAGAATCTTCTTAATTTGACGGTCCTACGAAGACATCGGCCTTGACCTTCGCCTGAGATAGCTTAGGCAAATAATTTTTTCAAGGTGTTCATGGTGCTGCTGACTCTGTACCTTTCGCACAATTGTTTTATAAGCCCCAACCTTTAGTGCAGTGGTGGCATCAGCACCTTTAGAGGATCTTCCAGTGGCTCTCATTTGATATTGTTTTTCCCTATAGAAAACTCTGTCCTCTGTGGCCAGTCGCGCTTGTTGTAGTGTGCATTGGTGTCCCTTGCTGTCCCAAAGACAAAGATAACATGGGAATTAGGTGAAACACCTTGCAGATCCATGAAGAACTGACACCATTTGAAGTCGCCGATGACTTCCAGCCATACTGTCATACTTCGAAACTTCAGCAAGGTTTGATGTTAAAGTAATCCTCTTTGAGGTTGCACTGAATGACCCAGGAGAAGAGATGGAAGAGTTATTACCATTATGTAGCAGTACTGCTCTGAGGCTTCTCAAAGAGCTGTCAATGAAGAGACGCACTCATTTGGATTATAGGTTGATTCACAATTGCCTCAAATAGCCCAGTCACATCGTGGGCAAAAGCAGAGCCCATCTCAAGATAGGTGAGAAAGCTAGAAAAAGTTTGGTGACTCTCTTTCTCTGATCTCACGACTCGCACAGTTTCATACAGCAAGTTCCACTCTTCAGCCTAGATTTCAAAATTCTCAGCATGGACTTGGAGTGTCCAATCCTCTAACTAAGTCGTTTCTACATTGATCATGTCATCTGATTCTACAATATTTTCTTCACACTCCGACTCGCTGTTGTGCTGATTGAAGACGCCTGAATCTATCTTAGGAGGAGTAGGTAATGGAAGCTGAGGGCTGTCGTTAATACTGGCGCCATGAATGAAAGAAGATCCGGATACATTACAGCAGGTGCATTTTTGCCAGTACGTCGTTTGGAAGGGTCCACAATGCAAAGTAGCAGTTGCTTGAGTGGTTAGTGGGTTCCCGCCAAATGCTTGGAATTGCAAATCTCATGGATCTCTCTTTCCCCCTATATCATCCTCTTGTCTTAATAAACTGACCACAAACATTAGCAAAACGCGTCTGCTTCATGTTTTGCAAACCTCTTGAAGCCATCATCTAATTAGAAATAGGTATTAGTGAAATGAGAAGTACAATATACACACCGTTTTGAGCGAACAAATCGTGAGACGAGTCTATTATATCAGGCTTTAGGAGTGTACACGTTTTGAATGGAGGACGTTGGAACATTTGGATCTGTCAAAATTTAAAATAGCGCCTGCAACAATATAGCAATAAATTATCAAAGGCAGGTTGAGTGGTGAGACATATTCCGGTGTGATATTTTTGTTTTGTTTTTCCAAAAAAAAAAACACAAATCCCAAGTCAAAAATGCAGATACGTTGGTCATCTTGACAGACAATATTTACTGTCATTCCTTTCGTAAATGAATTCACTCCCGTCACTGATGTCTTTAGTTCCCGTATTCTACGTCGAACGACATAATATGTACTTCTCATTTTGGGTTTGCTTGTAAATTTAAAAATATTCATTGTCTTGGTCACAAACAAAGTTTGTGGCGAAATAATTGACTGTTTTTATACTTTTCTGACATAAAAAAATAGGAAATGACAGTCTAACAACCCAAAGACAAAAAATTGAATAGATATTGTTACAATAGTGTTACCTAAAGGAATAATCCTACATTTTTTTCTCAATTTTTTTCACACAAACTAAACATTAAATAAATTTATATGACAGTGTACAGTGGAAATATGTACCTTACTAATTAATTTACACGACTTTAGAGGAGTCGAAGTCTAAGTGGCAACATGAATTTGTGTACACATACCCTAAAGAGGAAGATTTCCGAAATATCTTCTTCCTTTCTTGAAGTGTATATATGTACTCATCTAACAGTCTGTAATTTCCACGCAATAAAGTTCTCCATACATACGTATATACTAAGCCTTAGACCCTACAAACTCCCATCATCCTACGTTGGCATATACCATAAAACTAACGAGGCGATATACGATGTAGAATTACATAATTCGCTCCAGCCGACTGCCTGCTTCACTTCTAACTTCTAATCGCCTCAGATATTAGTATTTAGAGCGACGTGATAGAGATTTCGCTCAAGTTTCGTTAAAAGGGGAAATCAGATGGCGTTGACGATCGGGAAGTGTCAACGTAATTGACAATATCGTCAATTGTAGTGGGCAAATAAAAATACGTAAGCTTTGGACGAAACGTACAATAAGAGATCAAAGTGGAATAATACCTAGACGGACACCGACGAGCAGGGGAGGGGTTAGGGTGGGAGAAGTGGGTGGGTTTTTGGTTTAATGAAATTCTTCGTTCTGCGGCTCGGTTTATATTGCTATTCGAAAAAGTTCACAACTTTCCAGAGGGGTGTTGCAAATTGATTGAAATTGCACCTCTGTAGCTAGGGATTGGCGATTAAATGTTATTTTGTTCGTTTGGAGTGTAGCCAACGAATTAGAATTTTTTATGCTTTTTTCCAATTATGTATAATAATTTGCATTTATATTAAGTTTTTGGAATAATATTTTGAGGAATCAAATTAAAGTGCCGCATTTTCAAATAACAAATCCAAGTATCATCCGCCAACTTTTAATATAATCCTTTATGCTTGTGAAACTGATATATTTTTATTTATTAAAAGAGGTTGAGATATCTCTTCATTATTACCTTCCCAGATCTTCCTTAAAACTTTGGTGCTTCCTACTTCTCAAAAATGCTGCAGTCTCCTTCATTCCTTAAAGTGTCATTCCGTTTCTTGATTATTTTCCACAATCTTCCAAATATCCTGGCTATTTCGTAGGCATTAAGCTCCATTACTGGGAAAAACAGTTCACTATCCCACTATATTAATAATTCTACGCATCAAATATATGCCATAGTCTTTAAGAAGAGGCATGTGCAATATTGCATTGTGCAGAAATCAATCAGAGGGCTTATAAAAATAAGCCGATATACAACGTGTGTATAAATTGTCGCAAAAGCTATACGCAGCGACATTCTTCCCTCGTTTCTGAATCTAAAATCTAAATGGTAAAATATGGTACTATGCTTCATGCGTCTTCAGGAGCCACTTGAAAGTAACATACATTTGGCAACACTGTAGTCGCATACTACCGTAATGGTAGTTACAATACTTGTCAAAATTGACAGACCAGAATTACAAATGACAAATTGGATAACACAAAATGATACATAGGGAAAAGCAATAAGAAAGCTTTATTAAACAGAATTAGTAGTTTTGATTTTGCGAACGCATCTCTTGTAATAAATTAGCGACACTATTACCTACGCATATGTTCAAATTGATATCCGTGTGTTTGTAAACACATTTGCAATCTACGAGGTATTGTCTATATTACTTGTTCAAGCCTTTTCCGGTGAAATTTCTAATATTGCCGCGTTAATTCGTCCTATAACTTCGTCAGCGTCTTGTGGAGGTGTTGCGTAAACTTTCACCTTTATGAAACCCCAAACAAAAAGGATTAGGTCGGAGACTTGCAGGCCATAAGATAGGACCACCGCGACCAATCCACCTGTTAGGGAAGTATTCATCCAACCACTCTCTCACATTACGAAAAAATGTGCCGGAGAGCTCCATCATGCACGTAAAACATGTTACGGCGTATATTCAATGGCATCTCGTCAATAATTGTTCTAATACATTTAAAATACCCGTTGGCATCAAGTCGATTTGGCAGATAGATTGGCCCAACGACACGGTGATTTATTATACCCAGCCAAATATTAACTGAAAACTTTCTTTGGTGACCGTATTCTCGAAACGTATGAGGATTTTCATCTGCCCAATGGTGAAAATTATGGGTATTGACTACACCATCTCTGGTAAGCATAGACTCGTCGGTCCAAAGAACACCTCTTAAAAAGTCGCCATCTTCTTGAATCCTATTTAAGATACTATGACAAAAGTTTAAACGGTGTATGTTATCGTTTTCATAGAGCGGCTGCACCTTAGTTATATGGTATGGATCTTCATGTACTGAGTCTAGAATTTCCTCTTCCAGTTGTAATGTACGCCGTTGTCTAGGTCGACCAGCGTTGGCATTTCTTTTCTTAAACGAACAGTTTCACGTAGACGTTGGTCCAGCCGTCGAAATACGTTTCCAGTAGGATGTCTCCGGTTTGGAAAACGTACGCGATATTCCTGTTCTGCCATGTTAGCATTTCCATTACAAAAACCATAATACCATATACATATCGGCATATTCATTAAATGTAAAAACCATTGTAAATAAACAGAACAATAATACGAAACGATAAAAACACTGAAACAGAAAAACTAATCAAGAGAATACGAGTAATCACGAAAAAGAGCAGAGGTTGCATAAAATTGAACACTTCAGATTAATGTCAAAATTTGACAGTAATGGTTTTGGTTGAAATCAAATTAGAATACCAAGTCATTGTCCTACAATGTTGCCAAATGTGTGTTTTCATGAAGGATGCTTATGAAGAAATGTTGAAACCAGGCTCTAAAATCAAAAAGAAACTGTTTACGAAAAAACAGGAATAAGAAATCGTCTAAATTCAAAATTGCAGCTATCTATACCGACAAATAACGAACACAAACGCTTATTAAGGAACTAAAATACCGAACTTCAAGAACCTCGTGAAGACTTATGAAACAGTACAATATTTTCAATTTAGATTTTCCGAAATCAGAAACGAACGAAGTATGTCGCTACGTGTAGCTTTTGCGACAATTTATACACACGTTGCATATTGCAACAGCCAGCCAAGCGATAGTGTGGGCACTGGTGAATCCTAAGATATGATTCTGAGAATAGCTTGGTAATGTATTTGAGAACTTCAGGCATAGTCTCAGAACCTGTTGTAGGAAGTCTAAAAATACAGCACGAGAGTAGATAAGCATTAAGATCAAAGACAAACAAAAAGAATGCTGCAAGAAGCAAATTCGGGAAAATAGCAAACAAGAAGACTGAAGAACAACTATAGCTCAATAGGAATCATCTTCTCTTTGTAACAGGTTTTCTAGCAGAACACATCAATAGGGCACCTATAGAAAATTAGGATCAATACTGATGATACCAATTATGGGATGATAATGGGATGATTACACTTACGATATTCTGTATGAATTTCAGGCTCTGGACGCAAAACGATAGGCAATTTTTAGCAATCCAGAAATGAACCCAAGAAATTACTTCAAATCAACCAGACAGAGACCTGTACAGATTATTATAGGGTGTAAAGATACTGGAGTAGCTGTAGGTATAGGAGGCATTCTATAGCGACTGCAGGAGTCATCCTTACTGTTCCTACTATTCCCAAACACACACGCCTCTGTATCCTGTTACGTTCAGGTATAGCAGTTTCTTGTAGCATGAGAGATCGTTGGTCTGACCGCTGTGATGTATGTCCAGTAGATTATATTAGATATTACTGCTGGCTTTATAGTTTTAAACTTAAAAAATAAGGACGACCTTATTCTGTTTTACACATATTCACAAAAATCTAAAAGTCTTAAAAATTTATAGGGGCGTCATAGCCCAAAATCGAGGAACTCGGCTACTAAAAAAATGCATTGTCCATAATCATTATGATACTCTTAGGCCGTATTCTGGCGCTAATGTTTAAATACACGTGTTTCCACCTACTGAAAGGCAACTCAACTGCAACGCAACCAGTTGCAAATTGGTTTCCAGCAGCGCTGCATACCGCGTTGCCGTCGTCAGTTGCGGTCTACAGTTGACAGGAGCTAGTGTGTCATGGCGGATGAGACAGCCAAATCTCTAAATTTTGTGCTCCTTGTCGAAGCAGATACAGACATCGTATATACTGCTGTGTACTGAAGGTACAAAAGAAAATGCAAAATGAATTTATAAAAATGAAAATTAAATTTACTAGCTCAGCGGATAAAAATTAAAGGGTTACTCTCGCAATAAAACTTATCATGAAAATCAAAATGTGGGTGAAAGAAATCTGACTTTCTTTAATTACACCAAAAATTGAAAAGGTTGAATCAAAAATAAAAGAACAGAAATCTTGAATGACGTTAATAACAATTGTAAAAAAAAAATTCTTTAACAAACAAAAGACAAATTTGTTCTAGAAGAAAATCCTTTTTCACAAAAAATCCACGTGGTTTCAAAATTAAACGAACTAAATTAATTTAAACGTGGACAAAACAAGTAAATTTACAAAATTGAAATTTAAATACAAGCACAATGCTTCTTTTCACCCTAACCGAGGTGATTAACTAATAAAATACAAAACTTTAGAAAACGAAAAAATTCACTCTTTAAACTAAAAAAAAAAACCTTTCAGAACAAATATAATAACTGATCTTATATCTAATTTGTGTACACAATAATATACTAACAATTATTATTTAATGAGTTCCTTGAAGGATGATCAAATTAAAAAATAAACGAACAAATCTTTAAATAAAAATCAACTACGAAAATTGGCAGCAATGAAAATAAATTTAAATGTACTTACACGGCATCGTTCAAGTAACAGGCGCCTCAAAGGGATAACCGTCGTATACATATAACAACAACAATGCTTCTATTCACCCAAACCGAGGTGATTAACTAATAAAATACAAAACAGTAAACTAGAAAACGGAAAAATTAACTCTTTAAACTAAAAAAAAAAAAAAACTTTCCAGAACAAATAAAATAACTGATCTTATATCTAATTTGTGTACACAATAATATACTAACAATTATTATTTAATGAGTTCCTTGAAGGATGATCAAATTAAAAAATAAACGAACAAACCTTTAAATAAAAATGAACTACGAAAAATGGCAGCAATGAAAATAAATTTAAATGTACTTGCACGGCATCGTTCAAGTAACTGGCGCCTCAAAGGGATAACCGTCGTATACATATAACAACAACAATGCTTCTATTCACCCAAACCGAGGTGATTAACTAATAAAATACAAAATAGTAAACTAGAAAACTGAAAAATTAACTCTTTAAACTAAAAAAAAAAAAAAACTTTCCAGAACAAATATAATAACTGATCTTATATCTAATTTGTGTACACAATAATATACTAACAATTATTATTTAATGAGTTCCTTGAAGGATGATCAAATTAAAAAGTAAAGGAACAAATCTTTAAATAAAAATGAACTACGAAAAATGGCAGCAATGAAAATAAATTTGAATGTACTTACACGGCATCGTTCAAGTAACTGGCGCCTCAAAGGGATAACCGTCGTATACATATAACAACAGCTGCGTGCAACCGCAACGCAGAATTCGTCTAAGAAAATTCTAGAATATACATTTGAACAACATATATAACACTGGTGAACGCAAGATGTACAACTGAATGAAATTAATTTCAACAACTGAACAAATAAAATAAATTTAACAATCAATTCAAATAACAAAATCTTTGTCAAAATAAACAAATAAAATTGTGGAAACTCTTGCGCGACATTGATAAAGGTAAATTGGAATGAACAAGAAAACAAATTTGAATTTCCGAAAACCGGGATGCCAGACCACAGCAATACGTATTGTATGTGTAAGTATGCCGGGGCTATATTTTCATCTTACGAGGATGACATTTTGTTCGCAACTATGGATACAAGAGACTAAAGTTGATTTCGTTAAGTACACAAGAGCAACTCAACTGAAGTTGCGGTCGTATTGCAGTTGCGTTGCCATTGCTAGTTGCTTTTGATGAGAACACGGCCTTACTGTCCCAGTTGGAAATCTAAAGATTCGAGTTGCCCACGTTACCTCGTGAGCAGAAGTGTGTTCTGGCAGTATGTGTAATAACGATTTTAACATCTTCTTAGGCATTTTAAGACATTTCTTTTGCCAATACACTGTTGCCAAATTCCATATCGATGGAGTATAGCGGAAGATGCGCCATTCCTATGCGAAACGGCATCTGACGATCGTAGACGGTCTCAAAATACCCATTCCCTCCGATTATTCGATACATCCTTCGAACCAGAAACCCATCTATCTACCGGCAGACGGCGCCAGATCTCCACTAATGACGTCATCGAGTACGCAGACGACGGATTCTATTAGGCGAGCAGGACGAAACGACTCTACGATGACGGGAATAATGTAGCCGAACCCCAGCCATCCACGCCGGAGATGCCGGCTCGAACGGTCATAAAAACGTTCGTTTTCGCCAGCCCCCCACTCCCGCACCCCCCAAGCAATGCCGTGAACGTCCGCCGCGAGACAATAACATGTCCTCTCCAGGACGACGCATAATTTCGTGATGACAGTAAAGTTTTACTGCGCGCGTTAGGCGAAAATTTTTCTTTCGTTCGCCCGGCCGCGCTACGAAAGGGGTGCGGGGTGGGGGGGGCAGGTGGACGGCTGCAGAGGTCGAGGGTTGAATTACTGCGCTGAGGGTCGTTAAAAATAATGAAACCGTATCCCCTTGTTGCTGCTGTTGTTATTGTGACGTGTCGATTCGGTTCGACGTATTTTGGTGATAGGAACTGGTAGGGGTAGTGTTGAATATATGCGAAACGTGAGTGCCTCCATTTCTAGGTTTTGCTTTATTGTAAATGTGGTAGGAGTTTGTTAATGAAGGATGCTTGGCGAATTTGTTTGATTTTATTTCACAGCTTGAATTACATATTGTGTCGGGTGTACCTCAGTGTTCGAGGATCGCCCTATTCTCTTTACAATAGATGAGATGATCTGCAAAGCTTGATTTAATAATATTACAAGGTTAAATACAGTCAGAACAGCAGTTTTTATTGCCTGAACAAACAAAATACTTTTGGTTAGACTAAACAAACTTTTAAGTTAAAACAAATCAGTACTATCTGTCATTTTAATACAGTTATTTTTGCTGTGTTAAGTATCAAATTTATGTTAAGTCAAACGTAAATTGTTTTTCAATCATTAATATTATGTTGTTGCGTTAGTAAACTAAAGGAAAAAAGAGGCATCCTTTTGGCTTTGTAAAGGGGTGTGGTCCCGATATATACCAACCCATATGAAGTGTAGAAAATATCTCTAAAGTACAGAATGATGTAAATACATTAAAAAATAGGGGTTATGCGACATCAACTGCCTATACAATGCCACCAGTTGCCCTGCGTATTGGTTGTTGATTGCAAGAATCAAGCCGCCATGGTGAAGGAATCATCGTTTTAATGATCATTGTTACTAAAGGATGTGTACCTGGTAAATCCCCAGTGACCAACTATATTTATTTCATATTTCATAAATATTTAAAAAATATTAAATCTTTCTCGAATATTAGTTATATTAATATAATATGCATAAAATATATTATAGAAAATATATTAGGAAAACATTTAAAAAATATATATGTTATGTAGCATTAATAATATTTTATTGCAAATGTTTTCTCAATATATTTTTCATAACTCTGCAAGAATATTTTGCTTTGTATTTCTGTAATATTTATTTCATATAAAAAAAGATTGAATTTTTGCTTTTGTACATTTGGTGCGTAGAACGAATAATATAAAATGGGTAAAATATGCATACATATTAAGTGGGTATGTACCTATTTAAAATGATAGTTAAAGATTAAATTAGATAATATATATCTAATATGATTAATTAGTATCTAAGTTGAGCGCTGTAACTTTTCTATTAATATATCTGCGTTTTCTATTATATTATTTCTAATATTTGTAAGTTGCGAACGTCAACACAACACCTCTATTCATTACGGTGCCGGTGTTATATGATTTAGTATTGTTTATGCGTCTATGGATTAGGTACATAGAATGCATACGCGCACGTGCGTATCATCAACGTTTTCATTCGTTTGTCCGTTACATGTTATAGTTTATAATAGTATACGATTAGGGCAGATTAGGGTTAACTGTGTAATTAATTGTTGCGGGGGTGTGTTTTAGTTTTTGTGGTGACTACGAGGTAAGCAAAACTTTGAACATGTCATGGCATTTATAAGATAATTGGAATGCTCAATATCGCTATGTACAGAAATCGTTTAATAATATAATTGTAGGAATTTTATGCATCATATATGTACTGCATCTACCAGATAAATTGCTAGTTGATTTGCTTAAGAGATTCATCTCGGTAGATAAGCGTCATAACCTCAAATAGAGGTTAGAATACGTTGTGTTGTTTTATTGTTTGTACGTAGAATGTTTTCAAATATTGTGAAATAAAGTAAAAATAAGTATCGTAAGTATTAGAATGTAGCTACCACTCCAATTATTGTAAATGCTCTAAATGTATTAGTAGGTGTTGATAATGTTGTACGATGTTTTATTCGTGATATGATCTAATACAATTGGCATTGTTTTAGAGGCTACAAGGAAACGCCATGAGAGCGCCACTACCAAAGATATGAAAAAGCCATAGAGTTGTACCTGGCACCAGCCAAGCTAGACTTAAGAATTAGTATTTTCATTTTTATTGGCTTATTCAAATAAAATGATAAAAATACGTTTGTTTTTCTATTTAGAACACTTCAATTAAAAAATAGTGATTATTTGATAAACCTCAGTATGCTTAAAAGATGCCAGAATTATTGATTATTAACTTGTATGGTGAGTGTGAAAAACAAGTTCTTGCCTTTTGGACAACTCCATGTATGTTTCAACTTTCGTTATCGACGTTATATATTCTAAATAACAAGAAAATTTTAGTTCATTTTGACAAATTAAATAGATTGCATAAAATCCAATTTTCATATAATATTTTACAAATATTTTAAGAAAAATATAGTGCTTACATTAATTTTAAAATATGGAATAAATATTTAATTGAATATTTATCTATATTTAGAAAAAAATCTGAAAAATATATTCAAAAACCTCTCACGAAAAATATTTATAAAATATATTTTTAAAAATATCTGTGTAATATTTCTGGCTGTTAGGGATCTACTATTTAAAAAAGTAAGTTTAAAGTTAACTTTATAATGAAATAATCATTACAAATTAAACTATATTTCTATTATATGTCTTACTGAGATTCCATTTTGATTACTAACACTCTTTTACAACAGGTAATAAGCTGGGTAAATGAGAAAGACCGGGATAAAACAATCAAACAAATGCATTGAAAAACTGTAATAAGGGGACCTCAAAGAAGAAGACTGAAGAACTAGTGCAGAATAATCTTCGCACCAAAACAGATCTCTTTATAAGTGGCTGTGCACTGAGACAGAAAATTAGGATCAACCCTGGAGATACCAACTACAGATTGTGTAATGGAATGACAGAGAACGCTTGCAATGACGTTCTTTGTGTGTGTTTTCTTTTATTGATTGTTTAATTGATTTATCTTTCGTTCGTAGATAATCTATTGCGTGCGCTTACCTCTCGCATTAAATCGAGTATGATAATAGAACAACAAGAATAATCTCATCTCGGCTATCGCAAACCAAAGTCGTGTCACACCCTGGGACGATAACGAGTGATAGTTCGACGACAGAAAAAAATAAATACGGAGATTACGCACCGTGTCATGCCTGCGGGACGGCTACGGTCGGTAATCGAACGAGGGGCGGAATACTATATTCGTGTCACATCCGAGGGACGACAACGAACTACAGCCCTACGAGAACGGAGAAAAAAAACTATACTCGTGCTACACCCGAGGGACGACAAAGAACTATAGCTCTAGAAGAACGGAGAAAAAGAAACTATATTCGTGCCACACCCGAGGGACGACAAAGAACTATAGCTCTAGAAGAACGGAGAAAAAGAAACTATATTCGTGCCACACCCGAGGGACGACAACGAACTACAGCCCTACGAGAACGGAGAAAAAGAAACTATATTCGTGCTACACCCGAGGGACGACAAAGAACTATAGCTCTAGAAGAACGGAGAAAAAGAAACTATATTCGTGCCACACCCGAGGGACGACAACGAACTACAGCCCTACCAGAACGGAGAAAAAGAAACTATATTCGTGCCACACCCGAGGGACGACAACGAACTACAGCCCTACGAGAACGGAGAAAAAGAAACTATATTTGTGCCACACCCGAGGGACGACAACGAACTACAGCCCTACGAGAACGGAGAAAAAAGAAACTATATTCGTGCTACACCGAGGGACGACAAGAACTATAGCTCTAGAAGAACGGAGAAAAAGAAACTATATTCGTGCCACACCCGAGGGACGACAACGAACTACAGCCCTACGAGAACGGAGAAAAAGAAACTATATTCGTGCTACACCCGAGGGACGACAAAGAACTATAGCTCTAGAAGAACGGAGAAAAAGAAACTATATTCGTGCCACACCCGAGGGACGACAACGAACTACAGCCCTACGAGAACGGAGAAAAAGAAATTATATTCGTGCCACACCCGAGGGACGACAACGAACTACAGCCCTACGAGAACGGAGAAAAAGAAACTATATTCGTGCCACACCCGAGGGACGACAATGAACTATAGCTCTACGAGAACGGAGAAAAAGAAACTATATTCGTGCCACACCCGAGGGACGACAACGAACTATAGCTCTACGAGAATTGGAGAAGACTATATCCGTGCCACACCCGAGGGACGATAACGAATTTTAGCTCTACGAGAACGGGATATATAATATATTCGCATCACACCCGAAGGACGACAACGGGTAGATGCACGCCTTATATAGGCACGCGGTGCTGGTGGGGACTCAAATGTGCGTAAATTTAAAATGCTTTAATGCTAAAAATAGAAAAAAAGGGCGATATAGGGTGCTATTTCTTATTCTATCTCGCAAACCTATATTTTCGGAAAACAAAATTAATACTTATCTTCTTCTCAAAAACATAATTTACCAGCGCTTTAATTTTTTTTTTTGCAGCACAGTCGTCTTTCATTATTTAAGAGTTATTACTATCAGCTACTTCCATGAAGTTACTTACCCGCCTTGAATTCAAATCATCCGGACAAGATAACCGACTACCGACTGCTGCAGCACCAGGTAAGTAATTATCTTGAAACACACGCCAACATGCAGGCGGGCGCCTCGCGGGAGATTTCGATAAATTCTCCTCTGAAATTGCAGAATGAACTTCGCGAATAAATATCTCCCCCTTAATAAATCGTTCACGTCCGTACGAAATATACAATTTTATAAGCTGCTTTTGCCCGGGACGAACGTAAAGATACTGGGGCAAGAATTTAGCGACCCCACAAACCGGTTTCCGGAACTAATATTTATGGTTTACTTTAATAGGAAAATTGTGTAGCGAGTCGTCGTTGGTAACTCTTTCGTGATAGCGGTTACCTTTTTTTTTTTGTATCTTTTTCAGAGATAGTAAGAACGTTGCGTTTTAAACGGCTATCGCAAGAGCTGAAAAGATGAGCGAATGAATGAATAAAAACATTCTCTAGCTTCGTTTCCGTTTTGCAGTTACTTGATTGGTGACTGCTTTGCAGCGCTGTTATAAAAGAGTATTAATAATTAAGACAGAATCTCACAGTACTGTGAGCACCGAAGGGAAATGTGATGTTTGCCTTGAATAATAATAAAGTTAACTTTCAAGTGTTTTTTATTTTGTTGTTTTTATATTTAGAGATTCCAGTAAATCACCCATTTACATGTTTTGGTTAGAATATTCTCTACGAATTTAAACTTTAGCAGATAATACATGCTTTATATAAATACTGTCATTGTATTTCCACGCGGCCAAGGATTTAGAAACTAAGATTATAAGTAGCCTTTTGACGTGGTTATGTGTCAAAATTAATATTGACAATTTAATGTTCACAATTGTTCGTATCTAGTAAGTGAACTCACCCTATAATAATTTGTTGATTGTTTTGTTTTAATGAGGATGTAAATTTGTCAATTGAGAGATGTCAGAATGTAAAAGAAAGTGTGAATAAAATATTGATTATCCGGGCAAAGATTTGTATTACTGGGAATAATATAACAATACATAAATACATCAATGGAATATAAGCAGGATATTATTCATATTTATAGTGTGAAAAAACATCCAACCCATTGACAACTGAGAGAATAAATGCTTTGTGCAACCTCGTATAATTTACAGAGTACACCGAGTAAGGACAAGAGAGGAGTTATAGCGCAGCAAAGGAACTTCCAAATGGAGTTTGTTATTGTTTACGTTCGTATCTACACAAATTAGTTTACTCATCCGTTTAATCTATATGATTTACTTGTTTTATTTATTTATTTTACGTATTTTATTAGTTTTGAATTACCCTTGCAGTTTTAAAAACATTTAATGAACTATGGTATTCTTGTGTAAAAGGTAAGATCGGTGGCCAGTGGCGATAACATTTACATACTTTCTTATATATTACATTGTTAGGTTTAAGTGAAATAACTCAAATAATCGTGAAAGAAGACATCAATGGGTATCATGTTGTAGTGTCAGTCACTCTCGCAAGGTAAATTTGATGCTAAGATGGTCGCAGTTTCTTGGGATTTCCGAATGAATCTAATAATACATGACACGACAAGAATTAAGAAAGTACATGAATAGAAGAACTATTATCGTTGTGCAAGAATTCCTAGGTCACATTAAATAATTTATTTTGTTAGATACACATTTTAAACTAGATTGCTATTTATCGCAGTAACTACCCTAATTCATTTTATGTTCACTCTTTAAAATAATGTGATTTTGGTTTGAACTGCATTATACTGGTATAAATTTTAATCGCATTTATTCACATTATAGACAATTCGATATTAGATAGTCTACGTCTGAACTCTATCCACTTGTGCACCCCGGCATTATTGTTGATAAACCAGTGCAGGTCGGATGTTAGAAATGAAGTAGTCGAATAGAAGGAACAACCTTTGTATCGCACAGAACGATATAGTCATAACTCTTGAACCCTAATTAAAAGTTATTGTGTATCGTGTCAGAAATTTGAAAGTCCCTTCCACCGATGCTGTTGTATTTTTATTAATTTATTTGAGAAAGAACCACATATACATAAAAATATAAACGAAGATTTATTTCACAAAAAGGAAAGAATATGAACATAATTATCGTAAAACACTTGCAAATATATGTATCACTTAATCAAATATTATTTTACTGGAATCGTGTTTTTTATTACTATAAAATGTTCATAAATATTTGCAACAAAATCAGAATAAATAAATAAATTTGTGTATTTTTTTAATCTATTTTTCTACTTCCTTTAAAATATAAATTATTCTACACGTTTGAAAATTCCCGGCAACAGCTTTGCAAAATGGCAGCTGGGATTGAAGGTCATTCAAAACGGACCACTCAAGAACAATGGATTTTTGCGAACATGTCCTTACTGTAATATACTGTGTAATCTATACGCAGTCAAATTAATGATTTGTGGAGGCGGCCAAGTGCTTTTGTGATCTATGAATGGCTTGCAAACTGTAACGACCAAATAAATAAGCATTAAAGGTTTTTATACTAACTGATGGCCGGCAATTTGAGTCCAAAATAAGGTTTTGCAAATTTCTAGATAAATCAATAAAATATACTTCTACATTATATTTTTGATAACTGGTGATAGCCACAACTCCCATATGGAAATCGGAATCAGAACAGTTAATTACGAGATAACATATTCAAATAAAACCATTTCTCACAATTTCCAAAACAGAAAGTCTGGAAAAAATTTATTACAAAAATGTCTCCACGATTTTCCAGCATAGCTACTCTAATCCTTATTTTATTATGAGGTATGTAACCTCGAATATATGTATTAATTACCAACGAAATCAAATTGAATTAGCAAAATACAGCGAATATCCTTTAACAATCATATGTTTAACATATCATAGCAATATATATATAGCAATATATATTGCCGTTTTTTTTTTTCTATTTTGTGTCATCCTTTTTCTGTTTAAAGTACGGAGAAGAAAGTTTGTGTTAAAATATGTAACAGAGATGATTTTAAAACTATAACTATTTACGACCACAAAGCGCCTAAATCAAGCAACTGTGTACTAAGCTACTTTCCTTTAAATCGGCTTGTATTAACATATATAATGTGAAGATCTTTTACAGACACCTTGCATAATGCTTATTGACTGATTGGAAGGCTGAGGTTTTCACTAGGATAGTGTAAAAATCAAATCATCGATAATAAGAAATTTATTTACACATGACGTATTGTGATTGAAATTGCGCATTGATATATTAAACAGAGCGCGATTCGCTGATACATTTGTAAACGTGGCATATGATCACTGATCTGTGCGTGATTCAAATTGAGAATACTTTTGCATATCAAATACCTGGTAATTAACAAATTTTTCTTTTTTATCATGCCACAGTATTCGTATTTACAAATTCTCCTATAATATATTTTTGATAACTGGTTATAGCCACAACTCCCATATGGAAATCGAAATCTGAATAGTTATTTACGAGAGAACGTATTCAAATAAGACCATTTTTCACAATTACCAAAACAGAAAGTCTGGAAAAAATTTATTACAAAAATGTCTCCACGGTTCTCCAGCATAGCTACTTTAATCCTTATTTTATTATAAGGTATGTAATCTCGAATATATGTATTAATTACCAACGAAATCAAATTGAATTAGCAAAATACAGCGAATTTCCTTTAACAATCATATGTTTAACATATCATAGCAATATATATAGCAATATATATTGCCGTTTCTCTTTCTAGTTTGTGTTATCCTTTTTTCTGTTTAAAGTATGGAGAAGAAAGTTTGTGTTAAAATATGTAACAGAGATGATTTTAAAACTATAACTATTTACGACCACAAAGCGCCTAAATCAAGCAACTGTGTACTAAGCTACTTTCCTTTAAATCGGCTTGTATTAACATATATAATGTGAAGATCTTTTACAGACACCTTGCATAATGCTTATTGACTGATTGGAAAGCTGAGGTTTTCACTAGGATAGTGTAAAAATCAAATCATCGATAATAAGAAATTTATTTACACATGACGTATTGGGATTGAAATTGCGCGTTGATATATTAAAATGGGCGCTATTCGCTGATACATTTGTAAACGTGGCATATGATCACTGATCTGTGCGTGATTCAAATTGAGAATACTTTTGCATATCAAATACCTGGTAGTGAACAAATTTTTGTTTTTTTTTATCATGCCACAGTACTCGTGTTTACAAATTAATTCAGTTGTCAATCGAAATATGTATCGGATGAAAGATATGCCAAAATAGATGTAAAATTAATCTTTGTTCATAAGGTCGATTATGTGACCTCATTATTAGTATTTATATATGAGATTCCTTTTGCCTTATTTGTTTAAGTAACAGAAATGGTCTCAATCAATAAATGGATATAACCTGCATTTATTGTATATTACATGCGAGGTTGAAAATATATTATCATAAGGGGGAAGGAGGGAGGATCATATTGAGTCAAATCTCGACACTAGAATCAAATTTCCACCGAGATTAGTATTTTATTTTATTCGCAATAATGTTAAATATGTTTGAAACTGAAATATGTTAAATATGTGTGAAATTGAAATACTATTGTTCTGCAATATTTAATTATACAAACCTAGTGTTTCAATATTTAGGTTTAATCTGTTCTGTATGCACCAGTTCTGTATTAATGTAAGATTATTTTGTAGAGTGTAAGTGTCAGTCACCTTAGTTATAGTTTAGTAGATTTTCAGGTCGTCTGCATATGCCAGCACCTCACAATTCAACAACGTAAGTAGATAGATTTATAAATGTATTATTATTAAACAAAAGTGGTCCTAAATTGGAGCCCTGCGGTACACCTGAGTAAGCTTTGAATTTGTTAGACGAAAAGCCATTGTCGTATATACAGGGTGATTCTCAATATATGCGACAAACAACAAAAGAGCTGATTCCTGAGGTTATTTTGATCATAAAAGTTCATATGAGTATATGTCTAAAACGGTTTGGTTTTAAAGTTATTGAATGTTTAATAATAAATGATGAACTATGACTAACACGATATAATATCACAGTTGGTTCTTCAAAAACTATTGTGTTGGGAGGGAATTGTTTATTTGTCATTTCAATATTTGTCAATAGTTGTCAGAGTATTCATTCAGTTTATTGCCAGTTTCTGTTTTCTATAATGAATTACACGAATGCTGAGATGTGTGATATGCATTTCGTTTACGGTCTTGCCAATGGAAATTCGCGTACTGCTAGACATCTTTATGAAGAACTATACCCGAACCGTATCATCCCGCATCATTCAATATTTGCCCGTCTTCACCAACGTCTTAGTGAAACGGGAAATTTTAAAAAAACGGACGACTGATAACGGGCACCCATCTACAGTGAGAACTCCACAAGTTGAAGATATGGTACTAAATGAAATTGAGGAACATCCTACTACAAGCACCAAAAAAACTGCGTTTGCTTTAACACTAGTCAGGCCACAGTTTGGAGAATATTGAAAGATCAACTGTTGTATCCATATCACATTCAATGGGTGCAGGCACTTTTGCCGGCAGATTTTCCGCAAAGAGTGGCTTTTTGTGAATGGATGCAACACAAAATCGCACAAATTCCTGAGTATTTGGCTCAAATATTCTTCACCGACGATACTACTTTCTCTAGAAGCGCGATTATTAATTTTCATAATAATCACATATGGACCGAAGAAATCCGCACGAACTAGTGAATGCCCGTCATCAACATCAATTCTCTGTCAATGTGTGGGCCGGAATTGTTAGAGATCACTTGATAGGTCCACATTTTTTACCGATGCGGTTAAATGGCGGGGTATACCGCAGTTTTCTTGAAGAGGAGCTACCCCTACTGCTAGAAGAAGTTCCGTTGCAATTAAGATTATAAATGTATTTTATGCATGACGGTGCTCCAGCGCATTTTAGTTTAGTTGCTCGCGAGTTTTTGGACAATACGTATCCAGATCGGTGGATAAGAAGGGGAAGGTCCACAACCGTTGCCTCCTCGGTCTCCAGACTTAAATTCTTTGGACTTTTTTCTCTGGGGTCACCTTAAATCATTGGTTCATACGACTCCCATTAAAAATGTCGATGAACTGAGAAATCGTATCATCGCAGCTTTTCAAACAATTCGAAATACCCCTGGTATCTTAGAACGGACTCGCCAGTCAATACGACGGAGGATAGAAGCTTGTATTGCAGTTGGGGGCGGTCATTTTCAACAGCTAGTATAAGTTAACTTTGTTTTACTAATTATTTTGTTAATACAATTGACAATACGTATCCAGATCGGTGGATAGGAAGGGGAAGGTCCACAACCGTGGCCTCCTCGGTCTCCAGACTTAAATTCTTTGGACTTTTTTCTCTGGGGTCACCTTAAATCATTGGTTCATACGACTCCCATTGAAAATGTCGATGAACTGAGAAATCGTATCATCGCAGCTTTTCAAACAATTCGAAATACCCCTGGTATTTTAGAACGGACTCGCCAGTCAATACGACGGAGGATAGAAGCATGTATTGCAGTTGGGGGCGATCATTTTCAACAGTTAGTATAAGTTAATTTTGTTTTACTAATTATTTTGTTAATTTATAATAAAAACATTAATTATGTTAGCTTAACTATTAAACATTGTACAACTTTAGAACTAAGCGATTTTGGACATATGTTCTTATGGACTTTTATGATCAAAATAACCCCAGGAATCAGCGCTTAAAGTTTGTCGCAAATACGCCAACTTCTTAACAAATAATGAATGGTTAATTACGTCAAATGCCTTTGACAAATCTATATAAATAACGTCTACCTGCTGGCGGTTATCCAACGCTCCACTTATGAATTGTGTGATGCAGGTGAAATTAGTACTTGTTAATAAGAACAAGAGAGATAGTTTCTCAATCGGTTGTATTAAATTTTATAGCTGCGAGCAAACATAACAATATTTGGTCTAAACAGCAGACATATGCTAGTAAAATGTTATTGAAGGAGTGTTTTTTTTTCGTTGACAATATTCTCATCACGTATATTACCAATTATCATAAAATTATTACTGTTTTTATGAAGAAATGGCATGTCATTTCCAACTACTAATTCCCCATTTGACTGCGCCCTAAATTGACTAGGGGGCTAGATGCAGACGAATTGATAACTAACGGCAAGGCGCGCCCTCAACTAATTTAATTAAAATTTCATAATTAATATTAAACAAAACCGAACATCATCATGAAACGGTAGGTACGTAGTACATGAAAAATTGCAATATTCCGTGCAATGGGGGTTTCAGGTAATTACATTAAGAATTCCCCTCTATATAGCTTTGTGTGTGCGTCGGTGGTAAGTCTGCAGCCGCGCCCGGGTTAATGCCCGTAATAGGTGTGATTAAAATACAAAATGTATGCTCGATCTTTGTGCGTGATTACTCGATACGCCTAAGGTCGCTGCGTCGCTTACAATCGCTAGGGGATGAGTTCGTTACCTCGGTTATAATGCGTCGTAATAACTGACATATTGCCATGCATAATGCAAGTTGAATTACTGGAGAATTGACTGTAGAAGGGAAGACGGTTTTATGGGGGTTTCGACATGGGTGGGTTTAAAACTATAATCTTGATAAGGTTTCTAGGTTTTAAGTTAGGTATTATACCCATAAAACCCATAATATTTAATTTTGTCTGTGTATACATACATAAACTTTAAATTCAAATTATATTTATATTATGCCAAGCCCAAATTGCAAAATTCAAATGACGCCACTATAAATGTATAAATGGCTTACGATTTTTTTTCACATGTCTAGACGAGTGACATAAAACTACATGTGTAATTATGCAAATTGGATGCAGTCGCTAGAAATCTGTCGCATTAAAAATAATTAATTACCTCCAGCGGAAACAGAATAAAACTTGCTTGAATAAATATGGTATTATATTACTAAAAGTCATAAACACTCAGAAAAATAACTAGGTGTGATATCAATTCGTTGAATGTATTTTCATCGAGAGAACGAAATGTGTCATTGTTATGATAAATTATTTACAATAACGTAATAACAAGATTCATTAGTGAAATAAATTAGTTTTCATCATTATAACAAATTATTATAAATTAGTCCATAGATAATATTTGTTACGCTAATTAATTAATTAAACAAAAATTTCATACGTTAAATAAATAATATTGTTAATAATGCGAATATGAACTAATATATATTGTTAGTTTTATGTACAATTTTCATAATATTATCCACAATATGAACGCAATGAAGTATTAAATGATACCTTCTTCGTTAGTTTAATGGTTTGCAATTTATTAGATAGTATACCTTAATGAAAAGTGTATGGTATTGTTTGAATTACCCACTTACTCCACGGTCGCTGACTGAGTGAGAGTTTGACGTGTGACTTCTAGAGGGCGCGCATCTAAAACTCTGATCTCTTAGGGGGCAATCGAGAATAATACTTGAGATACGATAATGATGAAAGTTATTTGCGCTTGGAGGAATGCGAAAGACGCTCACATTTCTATTCCCTTTTTTTGTTAGTATGGTGATTCCTCCACAGTCATTCCCATGAGCCCATGCCATGGTGGCATTCTTACGATTATTTGTTTGGGCATTTGTCTTACGCTTTTTACGTTAAAACTGTCAAGAACAGCTAAAATTTGTTAGCTGTCTGATTCTGTTTACATATTTCTTGGCATAACTATAATATGTAGTTGTTAAATGAGTACTCTGCCTTGTCTAATTGGTGGGGTTAATGATTCGCATTATGAATGTGGTGGAGTAGATACAAAGGAGCATGCTTTATTTGAATGAGTGGCGGTTGCGTACGAAAGCTAGGACATTAGGTAAGGGGTTAAATTAGCAACAACGTGAAACAGATATTAGGGATAACGGTGAGAATTTTTTTAATAATGCTGGTAAGAAATTAGGTAGCTAAAATTAGTCGCATATATCTATAATCACCCGGTATAATGATATCTATTATCCAAATTTTGACAACTCATATTTCCTATGAGG
This sequence comes from Protaetia brevitarsis, assembly GCA_004143645.1. Lineage (NCBI taxonomy): Eukaryota > Metazoa > Arthropoda > Insecta > Coleoptera > Scarabaeidae > Protaetia > Protaetia brevitarsis. Next base: position 777,449 of record RXPK01000149.1, on the reverse strand, counting down.
CTAGCTGTGAATCAAGTATTATATATATTAACACATTAATTTTAATGTGCGTTTAATATGTAATCCAGTCTACCACATAATGCTATGATGTGCTGTCATCAATTCACAGCTAGCCTAACCATTTCTAGATAAAACAACCAAATCGCGTTCTTATTTCGCACACAATCATTGTAGTTATGATGTACATACTAAACTGCCTCTTGATGTAATTTTGAAGTGTCTCTGTCAAACCGTCATTTGTATGCACGCAGAGCCATCTATTGACATTATTCTGAAGTATGTTGGACAGCTTGTAATCCATACCAATTTTTGGCAGCTGCAATAGGTTCTTTCCTTCATTTTAATCTATCTTTTCGTGGCACCCTTATCAAGTTCGAATAATTAGAACAGACACAGATAATTTGTTGCAAATTTTGTTAAGAATTCTAACGACCGCAGATTTGTTCATTCAGAATAAATTGTCAGTCATGACTGTACAATCAATTTTTTTCGAAAACTCTAATACACAAGTTTGGTGGGACATTCTGTATTAAGGAAAATTATAAAGTTTGATCCTAAAATACATTGAAATATATAAATCCGTCTGTTCGCAAACTTTTGCCGGGTTTTTTGTTCCTACAGCCAGCTTAAACGTTTAACTGTTGAATATTGACACTACAACTGTCACTTTGAAATATGTAAAAATAATATAAGTGTTATTAAAAATTATCTGGGGGAATTTGAATTTTATTTAGTTTATAGTTACATTATAAAAATTCGAACAATATGAAAGCAAATATGATGTGTATTGCGTCTAGAAGAGTACTGTGTTTGGAAAGAGCTAAACATATAGGTTTATATATGAATAGATATTTTGATAGTTAAATTAGCGTCATTAATGACGTCATAGATAAATGAAATAAAAACTGCTATTCTTGCACGCGTTCTATTTCATTATTATGTGAAAAAATATGATGATTAAATATGGGTTTATCATGTATATTATGAAAAATCATTCATTTAGTTTTTTCTGCATTTAAAAATAAAGAACATTGACAAAACCACTTCTCCATTTTCTTTTAATAAAAATTAGCGTTATTCTCACTTACATTGATATCCGGCTGAGACACGACTGAACTGGTGTCATCAGCATACATTACTAAATTAAAATCTCTCAGTTAGTGAATTATGTCATTAATAAATATTAGGAACAAAACAGGTTCCAAAACACTGCCTTGTGGAACACCCTGATTTTATATGTGCATAGGACAGGGTCAATATTTTCTAAATAATTAAATCAATAAAATAAGTAAATTACTTTTATTATTTGGAATCGAAATTTTTAATATCTCAAAAAACTTTTGTTAGGGGACGGATTCAATATATTTTTTTAAATAGTTAATTGTTTTTTATCATAATGGAAATAGTTGATGTGGAGTCAAGCGCTTAATTCTGTTTTTAATGATTAAATTATTTTCTTAGCAACACCAGAGAATGAGAGAAAGTGTTAACCTTATTAATCCAAAACGAATAGTTTTTTTTAGCGCCGTGGAAGAGGCATAATTTTTTTTTTTCAATAATAAAATTAAAAAAAAACTATCGATTTGAACATATGGATATGGAATGTAAGCAATTATAATGTAAAACTAATATTGTGAAAGATTATTGTAAATGTAGTAAATAAATTACAATTTTAAATTGGACTATTAGAAAGTACCTATTACCACACTTTACTATAAAAAAATACTTTGTATGCAGTGGAGGAATTGTAAAAATATACAGTAACCGGCATAAATATTGAAACATATGGGAAATTTTTTTATTATTAAAATATACTAAAACTCTTTTTTTTTTGGGGGGACAGGTTGTGCATGTCTAGGAACTCCAAAATCTATTTTGACACACGTCACGTGACCACTAGTATGGCGGTAAATTTAAAAAAATATGATGTTAATTCCCAAAAAGTGAGGTTAGATGACATGATATCCAAAAAAGTTATTTGAAAAAGTTGTTTAGAATTCAATTCTGAGGCTGTGTGCAAATTTTTGTAAAGATACTTTAAAAAATTTAAAAATCACAAATTTTCCAAATATTGTTTAATTGAATTACATATTTCCATTTTTTTCGTTTTTAGCAGCTCACCTACAGTGATATTTCTAAATCTGGTTGATACCCAAACAATTTTGTCAATGTTTGCATAATTAACACAGTGAAAACTGAAAAGTACATTTTCGTAATGACAGTTGTTGTTGCAAGGGACTGTATCTAGAAAGTAATAAATAAAATTTTACAAACATTTTTATTTTAAACCACTTCATAAACATTACTTTTATTGAAAATTATAACACTTTATTGTTTTCCGCATTAAAGTGGAAACCGTTAGTCCAAAACTAATAATTCATAAGAGTACATGCGCACACCGAAGGTATCAAAGTAGGTTTTGAAATTAGAGAACAAGGAATAATAAATAGTAGGTAAAATAAAAATAGTTTAATGTCTATGAAACTCAATAGAAGTAAATGATTAATAATAAAGTACTTTTAGCTAATGATGTGAATTTTTATTAAACGAAAACATTTAAACAATAACTAATAGCAATGAACAACTTGTTAAGACACATATATCGTTCTGTTTCTTATAAATAAGGTAGGCGTTGAAATTAAAACAACAAAATAATGTAGTAAACTATTTTAATTTTCTGGTGAATGAGTAATTACTACTATTTTTATTTTACTTACTGTTATTATTCGTTGTTCTCTAATTTCAAAATCTACTTTAATACCTTCGATGGACGCATGTAGTGTTACCAGTTTTGGGGTAAGGCTTCTCATTTTAATGCAAAAAAAAAACAAAAAAAAATATTATAATTTTCAATAAGGATAATGCTTGCTGAGTGGTTTAGAATGAAAATTTTTGTGAACTTTCATTTATTAGTACTATATACAGTCCCTTGCAACAACAACTGTTATACCGAAAACGTGCTTTTCAGTTTTCACTGTGTTAATTACGCAAACATTGACAAAATTGTTTGAGTATCAGCCAAATTTAGAAATATTACTGCTGTTGAGCTGCTAAAAATGTAAAAAATGGAAATATGTAATCATCAGTGAAATAATATTTGGAAAAATTGTGATTTTCATTTTTTTTTTTTTAATATTTTTACAAAAATTTGCACATAGCCTCAGAATTGAATTCTAAGCAACTTTTTCAAATAACTTTTTTGGATATCTTGTCATCTTGTGACGCCACCAAAATTTCTCGCAAAAAAAAACAAACTACTGCTGACTCCTTCGAAAGGTCTAAAGTTCTTACCTGTCATTCAGGGTCCCGCCGGCTTCAGTGGAGACGGTGTGGGTTAATACAACAGAGAACGAAAACAAAGGCGCCACCCGCTTTTAAAACATACCCTGTCGAGGCGTCCGTCAAAACGGGAAATTCGGGGATTGAAAGTAAGAGGGAAATCAGCGTAACGAAAATTAACGAAACTACAAGTTTGCTTGGTAAATGTAAATAACAAATTTATTTTAAGAGTTGTAAAATTAAGCTTAGTGTAAAAAAGGAAATTGTAAATATTTCCAAATAAATATTGGGTGGAATTAAATACACCTTCCACGAGATATTCTTTAAATTGAAAAAAATATATATAACGAACCATCTATCGTCCAAAGACGTATAAACAGTCACTAAACTGATTAGGGCTCGAAATAAAAAAAACAAGCTTAAAATAATTAACACAAAACAAAAGTTACTATAGTACACTTGTATGACAAATTTCGGATGGGTTTCCGTACGCGTTACCTTGATGATCACCAATGCAATTGCGCTAACAATATCATTACAGTAACGAGATTAAAACACGACTACAATGTTTACATACATTTAAATATCACAACGCTCAATAGCAAGAATAAGTAAAAAAAAAATAATCAAGAGCCCCCGAAGCCTAATTTGGCTACTTTACTCTAAATTCATGACTCTACTCCGTAATTTAGTCGAGTATACAAAGTAATTAAAAAAGGTAAAATTTAAAAGCACAAGCCTGTATGTTTCGTCTCCAAGACGTCCTCCCTTACGTCTGGTGTCCTCGGAGATACGTACTGACTTTCCGGTACTGACGGTCACCCCAGATCAGGATGTACGGATCTGACTCCAGGCTTGGTATACTCATATGTAAGAGTGGAATTAAGCGGTGTTTATTCCCTGAATGGCAGGCACAAGATAGGTGGTAACAAGGATCCAAATACGGAGTTACATCAATCCTTCCAAAATTAGGCAACGGTAAAATATACCATTATAGGCCCACAGCAAAAAAAAATATATATAAATGAAAGAGAACCGAAGGTGAAACCCTGAAACGATTACCAAAGTTTTAGAAAACGAAAAGAGAAAGAAAGTTACTCATACCTTGCGTCCAAGGGTTTAGGATAACCACACGAGTTCAGACGACACGTGGGTGGTGCTAATACGAAGGTCGTTCTGACTGCAAGAATCCGCCTAAGCGATGCGAACCGTAATACTTCCAAACTAGGACCTCGCCCAAACCATCAAATAAATTACGATTCAACCAGCAATCGACACAATCTGCCCTTAAATCCGCATAAACTGAAATGCGTAAATTCAACACAGCAAGCGGCAGTTGCGGACGACGCAACGCAGGTCTAATCACTTATAGAGCCAACACGGGAGTGTCTCAAAAACGGAAGATCGTTTCGAACCTTTTCCGATAAATTGACGATTCTAGAATTATAAATACCGGAAACAACGTAAATTAAATCCCACAAAGCAAAACGCTCTAGACATCCCCCCAGACTAATACAAAATACTCGCAGATATGATAACTTGAAGAGAATTAAGAAATGAAAAGTTGGTGAACCTGACTTTACCGAACAACCGCCGGTAACTTCGTTCGCTCTGTCTAAACATCTGACAAGTGAAATAAACAAACAAACGTGGTTCACCAACTCTTCCAGACAACAGAAGAAAAGTATGGAAAATAACAAACAACAGAGAAAAAGCAGGTAAAATGAGACTGAACAAAACACAGATCGGAAGTATCCCTGGTAAGGTAGTAAAAATGAGTAAAACTCAATGCTAACGTAACCTCCACTTCTAGTGACAATACCAAGAGCAAGATTAAGAATTAACAGAAATGTAACACTTATAGCGACCTAGTATGTTACACCCCAAGCTTACTCCGAATAAAGGAAGCGTTAAATAGGTACAGCTAGGAAAAATAGAAACAGTACAAACGATAACCGTAAAAGAATGAAAACAGCGTTACAATCTAACATCACTTTTTACAGATTCATGGCATATTTTTTAAATTTACTGCCATACTAGTAATCACGTGACGTATGTCAAAAGTAAATTTTGGGGTTCCTAGACATGCACAACCTATCCCCTTAAGAAAAATTTGGAATATTTTAATAATAAAAAAAAGTCCTATATGTTGCAATATTTATGCCGGTCACTGTATAAAACGAGAATAAATATCTACTTTTATAACACGAGATTTTATTTAATTAAAAAAAAAACATTGAAACATAGCAAAAGACAAGCAATATTAATAACATAACCTATAAAACTATAAAATGTCACCTGAGTATGTTCTACATTGTCTTACGCATGGTCTATAATAATTGTCAACATCCAATCAACATAGTTTATATACAAATTAATTCACGCAATTAATATAGGGAAAAAAGTTTACGCACAAATACTCATCTCTGTAACTCTGTACTACAGTAAGCGAAATTTCTATAGTTCCACAAGAACTGTTGAACAGAATATGTGGTTTTTCTTAAAATTTTCGGCAAACTATGCATTGAAGTTAATGCTTAATTGCACTGAAAGACAAACGCAAGAGGAGATATCAATGAAAAAATTTATTGCACTTTCTACAGAAAATACTTAGAATAATGATAATTTAAAACAGCGAAATTTCTATAGGTCCACTAACAAAATGGATAAATGAAATAAAAAAATTATAATTTTTGCTAAAATTAGTACTTAGTGTTGGATCCTTTATTCAAAATAACCTGAAAAATCCTGTTCTTCATACTGTCTATCAACTTCATCAATATTGACACAGGAATCTCATTCCAACTCTTCGTTATCACAGATTTCAGTTCTTTAATGGTATTGTTTATTATTCTCATATACCTTCCTAGCCAATATTCCCCAAAGATTCTCGATGGGGTTCAGGTCAGGTGAGCGAGCGGGCCATTGCATTAAGTTGATTTCCTTTTGGTGGAACCACTCCTTTGTTCGTCTGGAAGAATGGATAGGTGCGTTGTCTTGCTGAAATATCCAGTCTTGCGACGGCATTTGTTCACCAAAGTCTATTAGAACCATTTCTAGAAGTTCTATATAAGAACTCGAATTCATTCGTGTATTTATAAAACATATAGGAGTTTTATTGTTATGGGTAAAAGCTGCCCAAACCATTACACTACCGCCACTAAAATTTCTACTCATTGCAATTTCAGTGTTCTTCTTATGGAAATCGTGCCAATAATATTTGAAACCATCAGGCCCGTCCAAATTAAATTTCTTCTCGTCCGAAAATATGACGTTCTTCCATTCATGATCCCAATTTATATGATCTTGCGCAAATTTCAGTCTTGCTTGTTTGTGTGTCTCTTTTAAGAGTGGTTTTGAAGCCTTTTTTACCCATCGAAAACGTTTACTTCCGGACAAAATTTGTTGTACACGTCTCTTAGTTACTGGTAAATTTAAATCACATTTTATTTGTTGTGCAGTTACATTACCAGAAGAAGCTAACCGAAACATCGACGAGTGCTGTCTGCGCGTTAGTTTTTTATTCCCTCCTTTAGCCCGATTTTTGCCGTAGAAATTACCCAACCTTACAAAATTATTGATAAGGTGATGGGATCGTCCTATTTTCTTACCTATTGCTCGGTTTGACAAGCCCATTTCTTTATAACAATTTATTTTTGTTTTTTCGGCATCAGTTAGCAATTTACCTCTCGGCATTGTTATTAACTGATATACTTTAATGTTATATGTATGTATTTAACACTAAATACAGTTTGTAAAGTGTTTGGAAAATGTTTACACTAGCAAACAATGCCTAACTTCATGCGCCATCTATCTAGCTCGGTGGAACTATAGAAATTTCGCTCATACTTATACGTCATTTTTACGCTACTTGCTCTATTTTTCTAAGAATTGTAATATAGATAAAATAATATCTCTGCCATTTGATTATGTTCTATAATGAAATTCTAGGTAGTTTCCAACTATTAGTGTTGCTAAATGTTTATACAGGAACTACAAAATTATGTGGAACTATAGAAACTTCGCTTACTGTATATATAGATACCAACCACCATTTGCATACCGAAATATAGATACCCAGAACCGCATCCCGATATTTCTGGGTTTTCCGTTTACTTTGCGGCGCTACGTTCGGCGTTTCGCAACACGACAAAGGACGAAAAGTATGTCAAGAGCAGTTCAAACGAACACCACGGCCCCGAAATCGTATTACACGGGGCAACGTGGCGACCCTCCGTCAGCGGGGGGTTCTCCAACGCCTTCTGCCAACGCCAGAGAGAGGATCAAATAACCTTATTCCATCGTGACATGTATATTTCCAGTGTATTTGTGATAGATACCGGCCGTATAGAATAGACGGTTACATATGTAACGCCCATAATACATAATGCATATCGATATCTCTGTCTGCCGAGGGGGGCGAATGGGATTAGGGAGGGAGGGAGGTAGGTGGAGGTATTGAAAGGGCTGGTCGTATATACTACAATATAGCGTGGATAGATGTAAAATAGGATTACGGTGGATGTGGATACGAGGAACTTATGAGTAATAAGGGACACAGGATAAATCCTCAGAAGCAACGGTTGTCGTTCGATAACTGAGAATTTGTGAATCCGTAAGGGTTATCATTCATGTTATACCTTCCGAAGCAGAAAGAAGAAATGGTTAGTGACTTAAGGGAGCATGTAGATTTAAAAAAGGAAAGAAAGGGTGAGTTTCAATATACATAAATTCGCATTATCTCGTTACGATTTCATTTTATTTTAATTTGACAATCACTTATACCTCTTAATGGATAAAGCTCACGATTGATATCCTAATAGCAGTGCTCCGCAACCGGTGTGCCAAGAAGCCACTCTAGGTGTGCCGCGGTGCGATATCTATAACTTGTGCAAATTCTTGTTTTTCCTATATATATTCCAAAAGAAAAACCTATTCATGCACCATGTTTTTTCGAATTAAGTTAATATGTAATAGCTTCTACAAGTGGCAAAATGAGACAATCGAAGTTTGGATATCAAAGAAAACGTTATATAATATCGCTTTTTGTTTCGTTTTATTTAGTTCAGGTATTCTCGTATATAACATCGATAACTTTGTTTATATTTACCGTATACTATTACAGTAATGGACAACTTTTTAAAAAGAGAACGCCCAACGTCACTCACAAATGAACCCAGCACGAGCGAAAGAGAAACGAAGTGTGTGAAAAAGTAATACCACGAAGACTTTATTCAGTACGGTTTCTCTTCAGAGTGTGTAATTTACAGAGAACAACTTTCTAACGAAGCAATGGTCCCAAGCAAACTAATTCGCCATCTAAAATCAAAACATCCAGCTGCGCCAATAAGGATAAACAATATTTTCAGAGAATTTTTAATCAGAACTTAAAGCAGAAGCAATATATGAGGTCTTCGGGCACAGTTTCTGAAAAAGCGTTAGAAGCCAGTTGCTATGTTGCAAAATTAATTGCTTGTGAGAAAAAAAAAAACGCATACTATTCAGAAAAGGCTTATAAAGCCTGCGTGCATGGAAATCATTCGATTAATGTTAGAGGTTAAACAAGTGAATGAAGAGCTGATACAGTTAAGAGATGAATTACTGATATGTCGAGCGATATTTTTGCAACACTCATCAAAAAAATGAAAACAGCTGATAAATTTGCACTTCAAATCGACGAAACAACAGATATTAGAAAACGAGCACAAATAATAAGTATTATACGTTTCGTTGATGAGGATTCAATAAAAGAACATTATTTATTTTACAAAGATCTTCCGGAGCGAACTACCGGCGAAGAAATTTTGCGAACAACAAATGATTCCTTTGAAACTCATAATATTCATTGGAATAAATGTATTAGTGTGTGTACGGACGGCGCAGCAGCAATGATGGGCAATAAAAAGAGATTTGTCTTGTGTGCAACAAAACAAAATCCAACAGTACAAATTATCCATTGTTGAACACATCGTGGAGCACTGATGATCAAGATATTACCAGCAGAACTATTGCAAACGAGTGCGTCAACATTATGAATATTATTAACACAAGAGCCCTAAATTTGTGAATTTTTGAAGCACTCTGCCAAGAAATGGGATAAAATTATCATTTCTTATTGTTTTATACTGAAGTGCGTTGATTATCCAAAGGCAAAGTTCTAGCAAGATCATTTGAGCTTCGCGATGAGGTTAGTCAATTCATGTTCAATCGAAACATGCTTGAACTATACCACCTATTCGAAGATAATCAGTGGATAGCCAAACTTGCAACATAGCTGACATATTTGAGCACCTCAATGAACTTAATAAAAAAATGCAAGGTCGAATTGAAAATTTATTAACATGTTCTTCTTTTTTATTATCATATATAGTGTGCCGCAAAAATAATGTGAGCGGTTTGGGTGTGCCGAGGTTGAGAAAGCGTTGCGGAACACTGCTAATGGCATTTACGCATAGGCACAATTTTCGGCTATCGCGATATCCTCGCCGGAGTACAGCAGGGATCGTCATTGGGACCTCGTCTCTTCCTCTTGTTTCTGGCAGACCTCCCTCGGGAGCCTGGCAAGCATCTGACTATCTATACCGATGACACCGTCATTTACGCAAGAAGCAGGAGCGAGAGGTTGGCTTGTGAGCGTCTTCAGATGGCAGATTTTTTTCTCAAGACCTGAAGAATTGGACTTGGAGGACATTTGGTTCCAGAACGATTGAGCAACAGCATGTCGATGGCTTTTTTGAGGGAACCTTATTCGGAGCACCTCATCTCGATAAGAGGGGGTTTTGTAGGGTTTACTGACCCTTCCCCCGTGCTTACGTCAACCGTCCAAGAACCCTTCAAGACCTGAGAGTCAACATCGGGTAATAGTAATTGCCGACACACCTCCTAACATACTGGTAAGAGGACGAGAAACACCAGAAATCGAATGATTGAGTGCATAGGCAATGAGGGGCATTCCCTACCTGATATGATTTTCAAGACTAACTAAAGCAAAACTTTAGCTATGTGTAAAAGATAAAATGAACAATTTCTGATGCACAAAATAGGTTTAATTGTGCTTTGAAACAAGAAAATTAACTTGTCGTACCCTGTATATAAAAATAATAATAAATAATAAATAATAAATTGTTACTAAATCTACTTAGGTGCCAAAAATTTAATCTATTATGTGTTTCATTTTTATTCTTTATTATTATCTCTTATTATATGATTATATCAATCATTTCCATAACTAAACTTTTACGAAGGTCTTGACATTTAGAAAAACCAAACAGTAATGGCACTAATACAGACTTCTGTGGAATCCCACATTTCATACCATAAAATTAACTAATTACGACATATCACGTATTGATTTTATGATTCTACTATTATCTAAACAATTCCTAATCTAATTACACAATTGAAAGCCTTTGTTTGCCAATATAATTCAATTCTAATCTTAGTTTTTATTAGAAGTAAATTCTACATTTTTTAAACGGCTCTTGTCCAACACAATTTTACCAAAAATTTGTTAGATAACGAAGCTAGCTTTACTAAAATCCCAATTTTTACGTAGATACAAAAATATTTTTTGTTATCGATGACTTTGCAAAATAGTAAAACTGCCAGAGCATCCAAAGTATTACGTTATTTCACAAAAGCCGGAGCATTTAATTAGGGATTACGTTTTCCTATAAATAAATAGCACGTAAACACCGCTTCAAATCCCTTCTGATCCCTTTTTTTTATCGAACACCATTTGTGTTATCACGTAGATAAAATTTATTCCGAAAATTGTAATTCTTTTTGCTACCGCACGATTCAGTAGTTAAAGTCCTTGCGTTCACTGCTATATAATATCTAATGGATTAACATTAATTTATTTAATTATCAACTCTATAAGTACACATGGCAAACTTGCGTTGTCGTTGTTGCAAATTACCAGGGAAATTCTTTTGCTGTCGGTTAAATGTAGGAGGAATCGTTGTAGGCTGGTTATCCACGGTAAGTACCGACAATTTTTGCTAACTAATATCTCAATTTGATTCGTCAAGACTTACAGGATATTCACTTTGGTGATATTTGGAATTTTATTGGATAGAACAGGAGAATACGATCCTGTCTTGTTTCATCTCATATTCAGCACTATCGTTACTTTGGGAACCGTGAATCTAGTTGGGAATATTTTGCTCTTATATGGAATCTATGCTGTAAGTTAGAAAAAAGCATACCTTGCAGTATTTTGAAATAATCGAATACTATTATTACAAAATCCTGTACTAATTCTTTTTACTTTATCAATGATACATTGTAAATAAGCACATCAGAAAGTTAAAATAATACAATCCTACGTTGGGCGCCAAATTTGTGGGGATTTCGCGCCCAAGCTGGGGCATCCGTTCGAATAACGAAAATAATTAATTTATTATTACAATATTTGATGGTATTGTAAACATCGGACAATATTTTTTTGTTTGTTATTTCTAGAAAAAGCCTCTCTTTCATGTTACCGTATCTATCTACTGAGGTACTTGAAATTCTATTCCTGATTATATTCTTCATATTTATATCAGTCTTTAATTCTCTCATGAATCCACAAAGTTTGCGTTGGATTATACCAGTCTTCATTCTAGTTTTGTGTAAGTATTTTTCACTTTCGAGTAAAATTTTATTTTACTTATTTTTGTTTTAATTTCAGCATTGTATATTTATTTTTATTTATGCATGGTTAATCTATACATACTTTATCGTCGAAGAAAAAAGAGATCAGAAATGACTGTGGTAATATTACAGTGTACACAGTACAACAAGATGCTTCGTGGTATAGTTAGATTGAATTATATAAGTTTCTGTACTCGAATTTATGCAGTATTTATTTATTTTGTAATAAGCGCTTCTCATTGTATTTTATTATAAGTAGACTATATAATGTAACGCTACAGAGTAGCATACAGCCCGGGATAACAAAAAATAAATTTTGAAATATAGTGCTTCAATTAAATTATTTAATTCAAAATTTTAAATATTCTAGTGACATCTACATTCATCACTCCTTAATCATAAGTGTGCCCACTCAACTGCCAGATGGCATACAGGGTGAGAATTTCCAATTGAAACAGGTTAGAAGACACGCTGGCATTAAAAAAATTACGAATATCTACTACCCTCCTTATATTTCTTCAATAGGACCTTATACGCTGTAGGAGCGTGTTGTATGTATGTATGTATGTAATAGAAGGGTGGTGTTACACTGCGACCTTAAAAGATCTATTGTGTCCCCTATTCTTGCTGCTTTACAGCTGGTCCTTCCAATCCTATTCCTTTTAAAAAGTGTAGGATGTCAGAGGGCCCCATCGTTAGGAAGTCTCCCTCTTCGATTTCACATGCACCCAGGTACAATGCCCTCGGGTTGCACAGTGCTACGCAGTTTGAGAGGAGGTGGATGGATGTTTTCATCCTGTTCCCCACAAATCTGCATTCAGGATCTTTTTCCAATCTAACGCTTACTCAGGTGTCCTTTCAGTCTAACAATGGCCTGAAAGTATTCCTGTTAATATGCGAACATTGTTCTTACTCAGGTTGATGCATTCTGTAAACCTCTTCTGGTTATAAGTTCCAGAAGAATTTTACTTTTGCTCATTCCCTGGAGATTTTCCAGTAACTGGATTTTCTCTGCTCCATTTCCATTTTTAGTTTCTTCAGTATTTACTGGCTACTTAACCCGCAAAAGGGTTCAGGCCCTACGAAAGGCATTCCAGCCCCCTTTTTTTGCGAGGTTATCCGTTATTTTGTTTCCTTCCACTCCTGTGTGACCTGGAACCCACAGGAGGGTTACTTTATTTCTTTTGTCTAGCTTCATTTAGTTTCCCTAGGCATTCCAGACCATCTTGGAGCTGATTTTCATATGAGTTCAGCGCCTTGATGGCTGCTTGACTATCAGACACGATGATAATCTCCTGCTTCCGATAGTTCCTTTCCATAATGAACTGAACACATCTTCCAATAGCGTGTATTTCCGCCTGAAAATATACTTGGGTATTTTCCCAAGCTTTCGAAATAATGTAGTTCTAGGCCCCATATATTTCCTATTCCAGTTTCCTTCTGCCGTTTTGGAGCCATCAGTGTACCATTTGATGGCATATTCTATTCAAGTTCAAGATGGTGTTTATGATCCCACTCGCTCCTGTTACTTAGCTTTATGGTGAATTTCTTTCACAAAGCTAATTTTTTTAACATATCATCCCGGGGCATATCCCAGGTTTGATCACCGTCAGGAGATTGAGGCCTATCCTAATCATTCTTCCCTTGACCATTCTTAGTCGCGGTTCTTTTCGCCACACCCTCTACTACTATGTGGGGAGGGGCAAGATCCAATACTACTTCAATAGCTGCTGTTGGGCAGGTTGCTCATAGCCCCCGTTATGCATACACATGCTTAATCTTTGCACTTTCGGAGAGGTTAGTTCTTGTCGGGTGACCAGATTAGTTCTTTTGCTCCATGCTACTGATGCATAGGTGATTGATCGGTCTCGACTATCGCTGTATGTAGGAGCGTGTTGCTAGTATCTCTTCTACTCCGACAAAGTGCCTAGTTTACGTTCAATAATGGGCATAAGACTCTTGTATATCAATTAGGATCGATTTTGTAGGATAAAGAAAACAATTAAGCGCAAACAACTGTGCTTTTATTTAATGAAAGATTCGAAATGTGAAACAACTAACAAATGATATTTATAATCTCAGTAAGTTTAATGAGTCGCTTAACAAACAAACAAAATACGTTTTTTCATCAGTAATTCCACTTTTCCCAATATAACGTTCATCTGAGTTATTCTATGCTTAAAAGACGGGTGAAACAGAATATCCAACATTGATGGTAAAATTACTGAATTTCGATTCGTAACATTGAAAAATACCAACTTATAAAAATTTTCTTCCAGTGGTCGCAAACTGTTCAGTGGTTACACAAAATTCCTAACCCTAAAATTTGCCGAACGTATTAAAATGAAATTTCTTATAAGTATAATAAGATTTGGATTAGGATTAAAATAATACGTTTATTTTTAGGTTGATTTGGACGCGGCATACCTGTGGAAAATAGTCGTTAAATTTTACAATATTACTCTAGATACGTCCGTCTCTGACGGAGGGTTGCTAGTGAATCCTTTTGAATTGAAATTCTCTAACAGACTTTGATAGCGATTGTCTTTCGACGGGGGAACAAACTGTCTGAGAGAGTCCACGAATTTCACCGAAGTGAGGGAATATATGATATTTAATATATGAGAATGCCTATGTGACTAAATGGACTGTGGAATGTTTACACAAAATTAAAATAAATAATTATTGCCAAATTCTGGAATCACCTTTACATTCATTATAAGATAAAGGTAGGTGTCTTTGGATCATGACAAAAATACATTTAAAATTTTTCAATACTTTTTACTATGTCAAATTTATAATCTTAGAATCAATTACTATACACAGAGTATGCAACCTCGTATGTTATGTATAAATAATGCATTATCAAAATAAGTGTGTCACACTCAGGGGTGATCTACATACATAAGTTAAAACTTATCAAACTTACCAATAATGTTCTAATTCACCAATGCAAATCCCTCAATTTGATATAAAAGTATAAACCTCTCTACGACATAACAGCACTCCAACTGTGCTACAAACACCAATATTATTTCCTCCTTATGACAGTTACACGTCTTATATTATACATTGTATCTACCCACGCAGGTACAACATACATACGTATGTCTAGATGGAAAGATATATTTCCTTGTGTCCGGACGGTTCTCCAGATGTTACAAATAATATTGATATATTAAATAAGTTTCCAAAACAGGCGATTCACACGCGAGCGAGTCTTCACGTAACTCCTTGGACGACGGATGGGGGTAGCTGGGTGGTAAGAGGAGGGTTGAGTTGATAGGAGAATATAAGGGAGTGCTTTCCATCAAATCTTCTCGTTTACCATTCCTTTCTATTTGTTGTTCTGTTTCTTTTATACTCTCAGATAAACTTAGTTGGAAGTATTGACGTGATACATCCCAGGGGTGTAGGAGCGATTTAAAGTTTTAAAACACTTTTTTTTTTGGTTTGTCAAATGTTGTATGTGATATTTTTTCACCGGTGACCTAGAAGGTTTTGTTTGATATTTTGTAATATTTGCTGGCTGCTATATCAAAAGTTCGAATGGGTCACATAAATATTTTTTATTGTTAGGGTACATTAATATTTCTTGGATCCAATGCAATATTTAGCTTCCTTAGTAGTGCCAATTATATCGTAGTTTTTGAGCTAATAAAATTCTAAAATGTTGTGTTTAGTAGCACATTCTTTGTTGTGGGAAGCGTTTGACATTGAATCTGGAAACATTGCAGCCTCTTGGCTTTTTGTATTTAATCTCTAATTTCTTTTACCCGATTAATTTTACCAACCATTCCAGGATTCTAGTACCCTGCACTAATCTATACATGTTTCTGGTTGGTTGATCGAGATAATCCACTGGATTCATTTTTAGTTTGCCAAAAGTTGCCAATTGTCCCAATTTTCTGCTTTCAATTCGCTACCAGCGTCTTGTTAAGGCAAGAGCTTGTATATAATGCGAAGATTATTCCTGCTGAGCTGCAGCAGCTCTTCAGCTTTCTTTTTTGATGATCCTTACCATGACCACCTTCTTTTTGTTTTTCTTTAACCATGAACAGTTACCACAAGGCTCTCTACTAAATCCAGGGCTATCTAACTTTTCCTGCTCATATCTTATTTTAATAATGTAGCAAAGTNGGATGACTAGCGCGCATGCGCGGAACGCCGATTGCGCGCAGCAGCGGCGGGAATACGAACCGGTACTTACTTTCCGGATACGCCTCGTATATTGTAAACAAAAAGAAAAAGTTGAATCATAAAATTTGTGCAACATTTCAATTAAATAACGTAAGAATTATAATGAGTTCTACTATTTTTGTACTCTGCAAAGTCAAAATATTTTAGGTTATGCAGCAATGCAGCACAAATTTTAAAATGTATGTCAAAAAATAAAAATTAAAAATTTCACGATATAACCTTATATCGTTACCAATAAAAATACGAATCATATACGATAGAAAGGCTTTCTACGTGGACCCAATTTTTAAATTTTGCGTTAAGCTTATTTCCATCACATACAGCGAATATTTTTTCTTTATTCTTAATCTGTTTATATAAATACTTCAACACATTCCTGCCGATAAAACCTACTTTATCCGATTCAAACCAGGTTTCTTTTCGCACGGTCGACATAAATAACAAACCCGACGCTAAGTGGCAATTAGAGATATCGTTATGTGAAATTACTTACCGTAATCTCTTTTGCCAATACTTTCTTAGTTGAGTCTTCTTTACCGCCTTGCATCTTTCCGCAGTGATCTGCAAAGAGAAAATGGTAGCTATTAGTGCGAGTGGAATTAAAGTGAATTTCTGGACGATAAACTCCGGGGATTTTTGTTTTTCGTTGGGTGCGGAAACAATTTTATTTTCGTTAGAGAGTTTATTGCTCTGTGTGTTTACTAGCGTACGGCGCGTCAGTAATTCTGATATTTAAATCCGTGTAGCCCATTAGAATAGTTGAAATTTGGCAGATGACCAGCTACAAGCTCACACATTAAATTTGAATGCTAATAAAAACAAATTGCCTTTAATGTATTAACGTTTTATTTTATTTTATTTTAACGGATTTTAATGCACTAACTACTTTAATGACATTTTGAGCATTACATAAAAATTTCATGATGTAATTGTACCCGACAATTTTATTGAATTTTGGAAAAAAGACATTTTATGTGGTGTTCATGTTAAAGTATTTCAAATTTCACTACGTATGGTGGAACGATAAAAATCAACAACTTTTAAATTTACACTCACAGTTCAATCAAACTAGTATTTTAGATTTTTTTCTGACCAGTGTACCTATCTTTATGATCCTCTCTTGGTTTTTGGGTTTTTAGAAAAATTGTAGAAGTATATAAATAGGTTTCGTTTTATTTCAAAGCTTCTTCAAGTTATATAATATAGGTAAAATATAAATTCTAAAAGGCGCCGATAAAATTAATTATAAATATTTTTTTTGTTTAATAAATGGCAAAATCATTATTGTTTTGTCTTAATATATGTTTTAATCTATCTTATTGTCTTATTCAAAGTAAGTTTTAATATTGATTTGATTATTTAGTTAAATTTAAAACGCTATTAGATTTTGTCATTTAGCGGAAAATATTATTGTATTTTTGTTTATTGTAAAATTAAGCTATATAATTTTGTGAAGTATTTTATGTCTGTTTTATCATTAACTGCGTTTTTATGTTTATAAATTTTTGTTCTTTGTTTAAAATTGTTATATTGTTAAAATCAAATATATGATTTTGAGTTATTTCATGTTTTTTTTTAAAGCTGGAAGATTTTTATTATATTTATCCTTTTATTCTATTTCCTAAATGGTTTCACCAATACTCACTATTAAAATGTTGACAGTATTTTATACACTGTGTGATAGACACCCCGTTCTTCGCGAGTGTATTTTTAGTTGCATAGTTTGTCTTTTTATCGGTCAGCCATTTATCAATGTTTCGAGAGGTTTTCGCAAATTTAGAATTTATTTTATTTAATATTAAGTTAATGATGTTATTGTTTGATTTATTTAATAAGTGTTCGGTTTTTAAATTAATTCCATTCATTATTTGTCTTTTGAATGTTGGCGTATTGGTTGTACGTCTGCGTTGTTTTTGTAAGAAAAACGACTGTAGAATTTTGTCAGGCAGTTCCTTGGTTGACTTTAACGTGAGTACTTGTATTTTTAAATCTTTGCTGCCATTTTGTAATCATTTGATATAGAGATTTGTTCTCTGTGAATATTTCGTCCATCAAGGAATTCGCTTTATAATAATTGTTATTATATTGATGTGTGCATATTATAGATCTAAGATCATTTATTATTTTTATTCGGGAAGATATGTTTTAGTTGTAATTCTCTCATTATAAATTAAAGAGTTAATTTTTGGTTTTCTATTTTGCTGATTCACTTTATTTATCTATCACTCTGTTTGGGTAAGTAGAAGCTTTGTGCTTGCTTAATTTTTTTGTTTTTTACTAGAATTTGTCCACGCTAATTTAGTTTGTGTTAATTTGAAACCACGTGGTTTGAAATTGTAAGATATTGTATTATCTTCTTGAACAACCAAATTTTTTGCTTTGTATAGGAAATAGCATTGTCCTTTTGTAATTTAAAATCAAGTGCAGTTTTTGTTTTTTGGCCAGAACCTTCCGTTCACGGTTCTTTTCTGCCAAATTGTAATTAACCCTTTTTGTATAATAAATTTTGATTGTTATTTATCTTCGTTGGGTTAAAAATTCTGTTCTTTTATTTTAAATTAAACCTTTTTCAATTTTTGGGGTATTTAAGAGAGTCTGATTTCATTCACTCACATTTTACTTTTCGTGGTTAGATTCAAGTTTTAATTCGCTAGGGTATCGCTGAGGTTAATAGTTCTTGTGCGCCCTTTAAAAAATGTATCCGTTGAGCTAGCTAATTTAATTTTTCTTTGTCCTTGTTAAATTCATTTGGAAAATTCATTTAATTCAATCAGTACACAGCATACTTACGTTGTTACTTTGATAAGCAATTTTGAAATTGTATGGTTTGAAAATATGAATTATTTTTTCGAGTACTTATATATTTTAAATAAGGAATTTTTATATATTTTGTTACTGCTTGATCGAAAAAGAAAAATTATTTTTTTGAACATGTTATTGATACGAGAATTTGGATAATTATTTTGTTTTAAAGTATCTTTTGTTTTATTAAGGGGGAAATCCCACGTAATAAGCCGAGAACTAGGGTATTTTTGGGATGAAAACTATAATTTATTAAGGTACTCTTGAAGTATAAAATAAATAGCGTTCAGTCTGATACATCAATAATATTTTCATTTATAAGGGCGGATGTCCAATATGTTCAAATTAACAACGTATTGCTATGGCAAGCAACATGTTTCGCGAGTGTATTTTAAGTTGCCTAATTTGTCATGATTTTCCGTTTTGCTGAATCATTGTATCGAGAAATTTCCACAATGATGTTTATTTTTGTATTAATTTAGTTAAAAAGTTAATTATATAATTTATTTAATTAAGTGTTAAGTTTTTTAAATTAATTCTTTTCATTAAGATGTCTATTGTTTGTCATGTATAGTTAATGTTTCTTCTATTAGATTTTGTCGGTGAATTGTACGACTGCGTTGTACGCAGCGGTTAAGATTTTATCAAGCAGTTCCTTGGTAGATGTTAGCGTGAGTATTTGTATTTTTGAATCTTTGCTGACATTTTGTTAATTCAATTGATATCGCAATTTAATTCGTATTATTTGTCTTTTATTTGATCCATCCAGGAATTCGTTTTATAATAATTGTTATTGGATTGGTGTGTGCACACTATAGATATAAGATCATTTATTATTTTTGTGCGGGAAGATATATATTTTAGTTGTAATTTTCTCATTATAGTTTAAAGAATTAATTTTTCCGTTTTTCCTTTTTGCTGTTTTGTTTTAAATTATTAATCACCTCGGGTTGAGTGAATAGAAGCATTGTTCTTGCTTTTAGTTTTCATTTTTGTATAATTTCTAGTGTTCCACAAATTTATTTTATTTTAATTTGAAACCACGTGGATTGTTTGTGAAAAAGAGATTTATTTTCTGACTAACTAATCTTTTGTTTTGTATAGGAAATAACATTGTCCTATTGGAATTTAGAATCACGTGCAGTTTTTAAATTTAGTCCAGAACCCTCTGTTCACGGTTTTTTTTTCTGCAAATTTGTTATTTATTTATTTTTTCTTTTTTTTTATAATAAATTTTGATTGTTAATTAACGTCTTTGGGTTAAAAATTCTGTTCTTTTATTTTAAAGTAAACTTTTTCAATTTTTGGGGTATTTAAGAAAGTCAGATTTCTTTCACCCACAATTACTTGTCGTGGTTAGATTAATTAGTTCTTTTGCGTTCCTTTAAAAATTTATCCGTTGGCTAGTAATTTAATTCTACTTTAATGTTTAAATTTATTTTGCATTTTCAATTCAGTCGGTACACAGCAGTATATGTGAACAAATAGAAGGAAATAGAAACAAATAATTAATCACATAAAGTGAATTAGAAAGCTTGAAAAAGACAATAAATTGTCGAAACATCGTTTAAATAAAATTGTTTCAATTAAGCCATAATTCCAAAAGAATCAATAAATCGTTAAACATAAATAAATTGGCTATTACATAAATATTTAAGAAACTATGTATATTAAAACGTTTTTTTATTTTTTTTTGTCGCTTAAAATATCTTTTCTTACTACAAATTCAACACGTTCCAGGAAATTAATTCTCCAACTTAACGCGAGAGGACTACAAATCCCCTATGTACGTGTTAATTCTGCACATTTAATGTAATATCTGCCGATGTTAATATTGCATAGGCGACTGCACGTCGGTAAAAATCTCTAGCCTGTTAGCTGTTAATAATAACGGATATTGGGGTTGCGTCGCGTGAAGCTCATTCTTAATAGGGGTCGCTACCTTTGTTTAGCTCGCTACTGCTGTCGCCCGCTAGACATGGGGAGCGTACATATGAATGAAGTTACTAAGTGATATTTAGTTACGTTGATTTTACTGGAAGTTTACGGAAAAACACTATGCAATGTGTCTACGGATTTCGACTTTGTATGCGCATATTAAGCATTAGCGTGCACTAATTAACATTTTATTACAGCCACTGTTGTCGCCAGTGTGGCAAAAAACCGGGATGTGGAATCTTATTCGATGTGAATTGGTGCTGATAGTTGCTGAGAGGAAAAACTGTCTTGCTTGTGGAAGTCGAATACACAGTCCATCAAAAAAAACTACGTACGTAGTATCATTTAATTACCATCGGGAGTATTATTAATTATTAGATATATAAATTGGCAAGAAAATTGCTTCTTAATCGAAGTAGTAAAGAAATTGATTTTATACTATCTGTGTTGTCGTCATTAAATCCAAATTATAAATTACACCGATTATTTTTTGTAGTTACTATATAAATGTATATACCTGTCTAAAGAATCTAAAAATAAATGAAGGCAAGTTGAGCCCCGTTGAATGTACCTGTCGAAATCGTTTCGCATCGGCGATACAAATTACTGAATAATAAGTTGTATAACTCGTCTCGAATGCCATATTTGTTGACGATTAACCTGTATGAATTTTATCCATTTATTTAATGTCGGCCGGACTTATATGGAAGGCTCTGTATGGAAAATTTAAATAATGCGATGTACGAAGTGGTAATAAACGTTCTTCTTCTGTTTTTCTTTTTTTGTTTTGGCGAATGCCCGCATGGGTATCTCTAACGTTGTTTAATTTGATCTTCAGTATACCTGAGTAAGTGATACTGCTAATATTTAATGTAATAGCAGAGAGTAGTTACCGTTGATATAAGATATCTGAGAGAGATAAAATAACATAGTTCTTATTGCCTCTAACATATTAAACGCAATCTTGTTTTAAAATATTTGTACCATTGTCTATATCACCAAATTTATTTTTAGTAAATATCATGCTATATACAATTGTAAAACTTATTTAAGTTTATACAAAAAAAAAAAATGTTTGTGCTTTATTGTTAACTTAAATTCTTTTTTAACGTGTTGTGTTAGCCGAAAAGGTAAATTAAAAATAATTTTTATAAGTTTTATTTTTATGTAGTTAGTGGTAGATTCGAAGAAAGGAATACCCAAACGATTCAAGCCTGAGCAAGCAAGGGAGAAAATATCTATTCCTAGTAATAAAATGGACCGATATTTTATCTCCCGCTTGCTTAGGTTCGCATCGTTCGGATACTTTTTTCTTTTGATTACAATTCTGACTATGTTTCCTCATTTTATAATTCTCAACTGAAATTAATATATAATGGTTTTTTTTTATACATTACCTACCTTTAATTACTTACAAATACATTATCAACACCCTATTTAATTGTAATTCAATTAATTAATATAGATAGATATCCTTTCTATCTTTATACAGATACCTTTTTTATTAATTATACCTTAAATTGCAGTGTATTAATATTTGTTACTGAGTTTTGACCTTTTCTGTATTTAGTTTTTTTGTCAGCTTTTAATATTTTAATTTTTGATGTGATTAGCTGATTGGTACATCCATTGCTTAATTTTATATCTTCTAGGGGGCTTGATGATGTAACCAAGTTTTACGAAACCGGTCGCAAGTTTTCAATCTAGGAATTTGTGAAGTAATGTAATAGACCTTTTGTTGTTTTATTATCCTGTGTAAAACCTATAAAGTCCCAAATAGTCAAACGTCTGTCATTTTTGCTAAATGTCTCTTGTGATTAACCGGGGATTTAATTACATAAACAGTTAATATCTTGGTTAATGTACAGTAGCTCTTGCATCGTTGCAAATTTCTACACCTGAGACAACAGTATTTCGCTATCTAATTTTCGATGTGGAGGAACATTATCCATAGGCAAGTAGTGTGCCTTATTATTTTGTAGTGATCGGTAACCTCAATACTGCAAGTATTTAGTAATAGTATAAAGCTCATTTCCTTACTTTACTTTTTTTTTTGGTAGCTTCTATTGTAACTTCACGCAACTTGTTAACAAATAGAAATACAAAACAATGAAAATTTCAGCCGATGAGGGCGGTAAAATGGTCGCAATCGCGGTGTGGTCACTAGACGACATGTTGTAAGCTGTGTTTATGGGAAAATCGATCAAAATTACGAAACGTTGGCGTAATCCGAAGATAGTAGCGATTAAATTGGAAATTATACTAAAAGTTCGAACATTTCCAAAAGTGTCATTGATATTTTTGAGGTGAACACAAATACACTAAACGCAGAATATTTCAAAATATTTCTGTTTGTAAAAGAGGTTGCTGTCATATATAATCAATGCGACTTTATGTGAGGACATTATACGCAGACAAATAAATAAAATGAGGTCCATTATTTGACAGATATTTTCCATTAAATCAAGCGTTTGGTTTTGTGTTAAATACACATAGGCAACTAAAAAAGGCCTCAATGACCACACTAGTTTGACCAAATAAATGCCATTAACTAATATGTTAGAAAAACAAAAAAAAAAAACTAGATAAAATATTACAATTAACAAACAGTAAATCAAAATGTTAAAAGAAAATGCGAAATTAATTCTAATACCAAAAGCATTAATTATGAGTATACAATTAGAATTATCCATGAAAAATTAAATAAAATTGAAAAATTGAAATACTTACAATTGTACCAGAGAAGTTTTTTTTAAAAGGATTTCGAAAATAAAACTTTAATTTCATTCTTAGTGGTTTGCCAAATTCCGATGCATTATATAAATATATAATAAATCTTATATAGGTTTACCTTTGTACCATGGTGCCTGATGAATTAGATCATTTAGCAGTAATTTCGATTTTAGTAAATGTATAGTTGTGCTATGTAAAGAACCCACGTAATTAATTACTAAAGTTGCTTAACACTTAGCTGCGCTACATTCAAAGTTTAATAACATATTTCACTAATTATTTAATCAACTAAACATAGATTTCGGTAACCACCCAATTAACGCAAACAAATAAATATGTATGTTGATCTGTTTATTAACTAATCCCGACTTTCTAAGTACATAAGTTTCTCAGTCTCACAGTTTTGTAGGCGACCGCGCAAACAAGTGATTGATTTATAAATTTTGTGAATTTCATTAGCGACTTATAAAAGCGATTATTTTAATAACCATGTCGGAATTAAGTGTCGCTAGCGTTTGATCGTAAATGAAACTTGCAAAACTACGTGGTTTATCGTGCGGCCGCTTTTGTGAAACAAAAAAACGGCTTGATCCAATCGGTGGCGCTTATCCAAAGGATAATGTTTAATTGCGTCTGATACAGAGATTGATGTATTACGTACGGAACCCATTTACCCAGCGAGTATATTTTTATGTTTACTAAGGCGCGAATTAATTATCTAAGGCGTGCGTTGCATTTTTGCTCCCAGATAAACGGTTGCGTGGGTGTGGACTTGATAAATATTGTCTTGTACGTATATTGTGTTTGCCGTATCGCTTACAAATTGCTTAATATTCAGAAAAAAACCATAAATATGCTGATTAAGGAAAATATCCTGATTCTGATTGCCATATTAATATTACAATCACGAAAGTTACACTCTAAGTATTTATAATACAAAATAGTAAGTATTTTTTACAGGATTTCATACAGTGGCGTCAAAAGAATTGCAATTGTATAATAAATACTTCATAAGAAGGAATTTAGAACAAGTTAATATATTGAAAAATGTTTAAAGTTTAACGGATATTTTAATTGTTCTCAGATTTATTTACTTGTTACCATTGTTTTAATATTTGAGTTGATTAATAAAGAAAGTAAAATTAATACACTCTGCTTTTAATATATCAAAGTTTATAAGTTTATACCTATATTATTTCATAATATACCAAGTTTTTGTCGTTAATGAGTTACCTAGTTTTTTTACATTGAGAAAAATACTAGATATGATATCAATAATCTACATTGATTGAGTGAATTTTCATCGACAGAACGAAATGTGTCATTGCTATGATAAAAGATTATTCACAATCTCTGATCAAGTAATAAGAAGACTTATTAATGAAATAAATTATTATAACAAATCATTATACATTAGTCCATGGATAATATTTGTTATGCTAGCTATATTTTCATACGTTCAATAATAATTCTGTTACTAATAAGAATATCAACGAATATACAGGGTGTTAGGCAAACACGCGGAAAAAATTCAAGCCGTTATTCCTTGGCTTATTCTAAGAATATTTTGCCCTATGATGATTTTTGAAAAACCCCTTTGTTTCGAAGATACAGGGCGAACAAAATTTGTGACAACCATATTCGATATGCGTTGAAATTATTAATGTACATGTCAGGAAAACTAATTATATATAGAGGCGTAAACGTTTAAGGAGTATTTATTACTCAAATAGTGTAGTATATAAAAATGGAACTCAATATTAAAACATATAGTCAGGCATCCATTCACGTATACAGTATGTACGTTACTGCCTATCATCTCCGCGACTGACCGCCTCGCTCGCTGGCCCAAGCGGGGGATTCCCTTCGGTAGCGCTGGCCGCTACCTTGTCGCCGTTATTCCCCGACATTCGGCCTTCCTGACTGAGTCCGTCCTCGGCTGGAATTAATGCGACGGGCCTAAAACACATACGGACTCTAATATTCGTACTAAACATAATTAGTGTAGAATCAAAACTGGTATCAGTCCAATGAGCTTGTCACCTAGTTATGCCCATCTCAATATTCCTGAGCTTGACATTTAACATGACTATCTCATGGACCGAACATTAAACATCCCGCCTGCGTGAGCCTGACATCTAGCAATGGCCATGTCAATTCATACGATTGAACCTGCCATTTAGCCATGCCTATCTCTGACAAGATTCCTACCTATGCGAGCTTGACATCTAGCCATAGTCATCCCAATTCATACGATTGAGCCTACTATTTAGCCATGCCTATCTCTGACAAGAATCCTACCTATGCGAGCTTGACATCTAGCCATGGCCATCTCAATTCATACGATTGAGCATACCATTTAGCCATGCCTATCTCCAACAAGATTCTTACTTTTGCGAGCTTGACAACTAGCCATGGCCATCTCAATTCATACGATTGAGCATACCATTTAGCCATGCCTATCTCCAACAAGATTCTTACTTATGCGAGCTTGACATCTAGCCATGGCCATCCCAATTCATATGATTGAGCCTACTATTTAGCCATGCCTATCTCTGACAAGATTCCTATCTATGCGAGCTTGACATCTAGCCATGGCCATCTCAATTCATACGATTGAGCATACCATTTAGCCATGCCTATCTCCAACAAGATTCTTACTTTGCGAGCTTGACATCTAGCCATGGCCATCTCAATTCATACGATTGAGCATACCATTTAGCCATGCCTATCTCCAACAAGATTCTTACTTATGCGAGCTTGACATCTAGCCATGGCCATCTCAATTCATACGATTGAGCATACCATTTAGCCATGCCTATCTCCAACAAGATTCTTACTTATGCGAGCTTGACATCTAGCCATGGCCATCTCAATTCATACGATTGAGCATACCATTTAGCCATGCCTATTTCGCCTTTCGACTCATACCATTCCCGTACCTGCATCTTTAAGGATAATCCACGGTTTTAGTTTGTCCACTGCAACAACCGTCGAGAAAGCTTTCTTTCCGTCTTTCAGATCCTTCACAAGATATCGGTCATTACAGAGTACACGATCAATTCGAAACGGCCCCTTAAACTTTGCCAACAGTTTCCTACTGCTACCAGTTGCTGGCGAGTCCGTCCTTAGTACCATAACCAGATCATGCTCAGCGTATTGTTTGGCGACAGCCCTTTGGCGATCGAAACGAGCTTTCTGAGAACTCTGATCTGTGGTAAAACGATTTGAGACTCGTGCTCGTAAATCACACAGGTCTAACTGTTCCAACTTCTCTTGCACTTCGCTCAGAGCTATAGACTCCGCCATGGTTCGTGGCTTGTATCCACTTCCACTTCCATTGGACAGGTGCCAAGAGACTTATTGTAGGTACACTTAATCGCACCCTGAACCTGCTTTACGACAGTGTCCCCATTTGTCATCCGGTTTGCCTTCAGATGTCGTAGCCAGGGCACTCAAAATCGTTTGATTATACCGCTCGCACTGGCCATTTGCCCGTGGAGTCGCAACAGCGTTTAGAATATGTTTGATGCCGTAACTTTGACAAAATGTCGCGAAGGTTTTCGACGTAAAGGCCTTACCACGGTCACTTATCAACCGATACGGCGCACCAAATAAATACAGTAAATCTGTCAACGCCCTGATAACATAACGCAACAACGTATTGCGCACAGGTTCAACCAGGGTGAACTTGGTAAACCCATCAACAACTACCAACAAATGCTTATTACGTTTGCCGCTGGTTACAAACGGCCCCAGATGGTCCACGTGTAGGATGTGAAATGGAGTTGGAACCTTTTCAATAGGATGTAGCATACCCTGTTTTTTGCCTGAAGCTTGCTTATAATACAAACAATTGAGACAACACCTTACGTAATTCTGCACGAACTTCGTCATGCCTGCAAACCAATAATTTTCATTTATCTTTCGAACTGTCTTCTCAAAACCAAAATGTCCACTCTCGCCGTGGCATAGTCTGCAAATTTGCCATCCGAAGAGGGCGGAACCACTCATAGCAAGCGCCCATTAGAACATTTCCTATAAACACGGCCGTCCTTCAACTGGTAACCTTGAAAGTACTGCTTTGTTGAACTGTTTTTCACCTTTTCCAACAAAATCGCTCGTACCGCACTAATTTGTAAATCTTCCAACTGGGCGGCCAACAATCAAATCGTATCATAAATATATAAATATAATAATAATGTTCACTACCGATATGACGTCATCTACTCGGAGCTCAGTTTCCACAAACAAATCGCTCAATACATTATTGCCAATGAAACATTTCAACGCAAAACCATGCAGGTTTTTGTTTATTGGACGTGTAATTTAAGAGCTACAGATTGCTTTATTAAAGTAGAACTGCTCCCGGTATTGATAAGACAAGTAATTCGCGATCCGTTGATAATAACAATCTTTTTATACAAGTCGATTTCGAAGAAACAATCGCGTTTACTTTCTTTTTACCTACGTAACTTTTGACATCCGTCTTGTTGATGTCCAAACTTTCGGCATATTGTGCATTTAATAATCGGTTTGTCGCAGTCTTTGACAACGTGTGGTCCCCGACAATTATAACAAACAATCTTTTCACTCGACCTCTTTCTTGAAAGTAGATTCGTGTTGATCTTCGTTCGGCTGCTTATAATTTGAACTAAATCGCTCTTTGTTATTAGCCTGTTTATTTTTCCAATGACCGGGACCGTCCGCTCCGTCAGCTTTAATAATTTGCGTAGACGATAACGCGATCGGTACAGTCGCTCTTAAATTTAACTGACTTAAAAAGTTTGCCAAATTACCGATTGTCGTGCAATTTGCGGCTCTCGTTGATAATTTAATATTTTCATCAGGGATACCTTCGATAACACTATCAATTAAATATTCGTCTTTGATATTTAAATTAAGTTGGTTTAACAATGCTACTTTTTCGAAGCAATAATCACCCAAATTTTGCTCGGGTTTCACCGTATAAATCGCTGCTTCCTTCAACAGTTTCCCAAACCGTACCGGAGTTGGGAAATTATTAGCGAGTAGCGCTTCGAACTCCGACCACGACGGAATATTTGCTAAAGTTAGAGTATCATACCATCTCCTGGCGTTTCCCCGCAACTTGCCAATTGCCATCCGCACAACCACGTTGTCGGCCCATCCTCGAGATACGGTAACGTCTTTCACCTTTCGTAACCAATCCGTGGAATTCATTAGCCCTATCGGCCGGGTCGAACTCCGGGAGTAGTGCCTCCTCTAGGAATGACGGTACCTGCGACTCTGAGCATGCAACTTCTTCAACTGTTTCTTCAGTTCTTTAACCTGCCGAAGTGCCTTTGTGCCTTCGCCTTCGCTCGAACTCGAAGTGGAAGACGTAGTTGAAGATTTAGATGGTTCACGACGTCTTCTCTTCGATTTTCCCATTTTACAACCAAAGCACACTTAACGAGAGATACTTATAGCACAAATTGTTAGACACGTGTGTTTATCCCACTTCTGATTTGTCAGAAAAACTAATTATATATAGAGGCGTAACGTTTAAGGAGTATTTATTACTCAAATAGTGTAGTATATAAAAATGGAACTCAAATTAAAAACATATAGTCAGGCATCCATTCACGTATACAGTATGTATGTTACTGCCTATCATCTCCGCGACTGACCGCCTCGCTCGCTGGCCCAAGCGGGGGATTCCCTTCGGTAGCGCTGGCCGCTACCTTGTCGCCGTTATTCCCCGACACAAGCGTACTTAGAACCTTGTATATCAATTTGCAATCCTGATGCAGTGTTCTAAAATTTAATGTTCCCATCTTGCCCCACCTCCACCTATAGATTACTGGACAACTCAATAAAGTGAAGTATTGCCAGCAATTTTATCCAAGTATGTAACAATTTATTTGCGTATTTATGTTATTTATGGTTACATTTTTTTATGCGATTTGCCAATTGTGCCATTGTGTATTGTGTTCAGAGAAGCATACAATAAATTAATACATTTTCATTTTGTCACGATCATTCCTTATTGTCACACAGAGTTATTTTGGATGTGTTCGCTTTTCAGGTATGTTCTCATGTTGAAGTACGACTTTTTAGTATAACTTCTCGTTTAAGCAGAAACGCATGCTTTGTTATTATTAACATACTGTTTTGATAATTTTTTATCCTTTTGTCAGTTATCCTTCAAAAGGATCTAATTCGGGATATCCCATACCTGGCGTATATACCTATAATAATAACAAACACAGATAGATGCCGCGTCAGCATAAGCCGATTAAATAAACGTTTATAATGATTAAGGTAAACATCAACACGATCCATTGACGCGTCGCCTTTGTATACGAGAACATGTTCTGGATTTGTTTGCTAAATCGCACTTTCTTTCGGTACGTTGTGTATATATATCGTACATAAACGTGAATTGGCCTTTATTTATACGGGTTTTGTAATAACTCCGGCTATCATCTTTCTCTATCGCTCGCGCTGCAAAAATTATCGCCCGCAAGAATATACCCGCCACGGTCCACAGAAATCAACCTTATTGACAGAAACCTTGCGGATTGTTCGTATGTGTGCATGTAGTATATAGTCTGTACGTCTGTTCTCCATAGTGTGTGGCATTAATCTTTTAAAACATACCCACCAAAGTCGCCGTTTTAGTTCTGTACAAGTCGGGTAGGTGTGTGAATCTCGGTTTCGCGGTAGTCCGTCCGCCGATGCGGTATACTCGTTAAGTTTACTGTTACGAAGCAATGGAACGGACGATAAGTGTGATACTATTGGAACATCGCTCTGTTTTCGTTACGTCAACTTCTTTTTTTATTAACCTGTAATAATACTCGCGACGAGTATGCACATTACCAGAAAATTCCATTAAAGGTAAAATATTTTTTATAGCTTCATTAGGCGCACCTCGTTACGGCAAGATTTACGTCTTTACGGTGTGATTCGGTTACACAAAGTATTAGTTTATTTATTTAGTATATGTTTTTTTTTTTATTTCATTCGGATCAATAACCAGTACATCATTTTGTATACACCGTCAAACTTGTTTTGTTCTATTACGATATCATTGCATTGCAAAAATTAGCAGTTGAACTTGAAATATTCTGAAAGCAAATAATTGTGAAATTATGAAAACAAGTTCAATTTGAGTACATACCCTTATCGGATGGAATATATTTTTTCTTATCTTGTTCAAATCAGCATTAAAACGATATTAATTATAAAATATTACATGATCTAAATCACATAGACATTAAAAACATATTGGATTTGTTTTCACATTATAATTTTTGTTTAAAATCATTATAAATTGGTAAGATTTCATATCATAATAATATTAATGATGCATTATTGTCACAATTTTTTTACGTATGTACCCGTATTTAGATTTAAGTTCTTTTAGTTCTAAGAAGATAATTAGTGAAGGCATCTTTCATTTTTTCTATTCTTTCTTTATTCTAACTGACAGACACCTTCTTCATTTGTAATTTATAATCACTAGAGTCCCTTTGTAACCCCACCAAGGGAAAAAATGGTCAGTGTAACAAGGGACTAGTAGTTCAAACCATATTGTACCAACCATCTAACATCAATGTACACTTCTAACAGGAAAAATCGGGACACCAGCAATTCAGAATTTTAAAATTTCTCGATTGTAAATGCAACTTTCGCAGGACGTATTCACTTATCTTAGCCATAAATCACTTAATTATATATGTTACTGCGATCAAAGGTAACGACTAGAAATTTAAAGAGAGAAATAAATATATAGAGAGAAAAAGGTTTATGTATAGAATAAACAAATTGGAGTTTCGGTGGCGGCGTTTCCTTTAGAAATACCGAATACGGAATATTAATGCAAAAACAATGCATAACAACTAAAAGGCCTCTTGAGTAGAAATACACATGTATGTATTTAACTTGTTTGATGTTATGTAGAGATATTTTTTTTTAAAGAAAACATATGGCGATGGGATTTTAAAACTATATAATTATATGCTTAGTTTGATTTATGCCCGCAAGTAATACTTTAGCAATAGACAATATGTTATTCATCAGCCTCCTGAGTTTTTGAACAATGTGATCTTCACATTGATTAATTACACTATTATTGATGTATTCATTCTTGTTGTTTAGTATTCTTAAATATTGTATTACTACAAAATATTTTTCTATGTATTAAAAAATTGCCAAAAACAGTTCGGGCAGTAGCAACGAAAAAGTATTAAATGTATCAAATTCAACAATAAATATTTTAGCACTAACTGAGATTGACGAACAATATGCTTTCTTACAATTTGTTATGTATTATAAATCCAATAATATTTAAATAATTGTTAATAAACGTGTGCTGCATAAAGACAGTTTGTAAAGAGACCCAGTGTTGGCCATACTTCAAGAAAATAGATCAACGACGTCAGATTATACAGGCGATAGCTAAGATATATTTCCTGAAAATACAATAAACGGAGGATTCATAAAATAAATAATTTCTTTGCGAACTTAATTGCTTTATTTAAGAATTTTATAAATAACCTTAAACCTGGCTTTGGTACTTTTTTATAGATAGAAGAAAACTTTATAGTAATACAATATTTAAGAATATTAAACAACAATAGTAATTAATACATCAAAAATCACATTATCCCAAAACTGAGAAGGCTGACTGCCATATTATCTATTGCTAAACTAAAATAACGACATGTTTTATTAAAAAAGAATTATCTCCACATAACATCAAACAAGTTAAATACATATATATTTCTAAATGAAGCCGTCTATTCAAGAGTTCTTTTTGTTGTTATGTATTTTTTTCATTAGTATTTCTAAAGGAAACGCCGCCACCGAAACTCCGTTTTGTATATTCTATACATAAACCTTTTTCTCTCTATATATTTATTTTTCTGTTTAAATTTCTAGTCGTTACCTTTGATCGCAGTAATATACATAATTAAGTGATTTATGGCTATGATAAGTGAATACGTCCTCCGAAAGTTGCATTTACAATCAAGAAATTTTAAAATTCTGAATTGCTGGTGTCCCGATTTTTCCTGTGAGAAGTGTACATACCCTTATCGGATGGAATATATTTTTTCTTATCTTGTTCAAATCAGCATTAAAACGATATTAATTGTAAAATATACATGATCTAAATCACATAGACATTAAAACCTATTGCGTTTGTTTCACATTATAATTTTTTGTTTAAAATCATTACAAATTGGTACGATTTGATATCATAATAATATCAATGATGCATTATTGCCACAGTTTTTGTTACGTATCCATATTTAGATTTAAGGTCTTTTAGTTCTAAGAAGTTAATTAGTGAAGGCATCTTTCCCTTTTTCGATTCTTTCTTTATTCTAACTGACAGACACCTCCTCCATTTGTAATTTATGATCACTAGAGTCCCTTTGTAACCCCACCAAGGGAAAAATGGTCAGTGTAACAAGGGACTAGTAGTTCAAACCATATTGTACCAACCAGCTAACATCAATGTACATATCTCTACATTATTTTTGTTATTAAATAAATAAGTTTTGAAACAAAGGTGTGTGTGTGTATTCAAACAACTATACAGTCCACAACTAAACAGTTTTTTTTTTTTTTAGAAAACTATGACATTGTCAGTAGTCGAAAATCAATTACTTGCCTATTAAATAAAATGCAATACAAAATATCAAAAAAAAATACAGACATTAATAACAAGCTAAAATTATATTAAAACTTATGGAATAACAATGAAATCTGTCAAATTACTATCCAAGGTAGTTCTTAATTCTTAATTTCTATTTTTAAATTGGTTTTCTTGAAAAGAGATATTTTATAGATTCTGGCAAATGATTGTATATAATGATGACCCGACAAAATTTGTTTTTATGGGGAGGAATACTCAAATAATGAACAGCTTCTTGTCATTATACATCACGATTTCTTTTACAAATACTCATTATATTAATATGTTCTGCAGGGTTACGTTTCATAATGATCGAGTTTCTATAATTATATGTATTATGTGTTTTTACATAGGTATTTCTTAACCAGAATCGATATAAAAGCTAGGAAAACTAATTAGCGACACTTACATTGTATGGTGCTGTTTCACAAAATAACTATTATTACTTGGAATAAAATTCTCATCTCCACCTGGGCTTGACAAAAACAATATTTCTATGTAGCAGTTAGGGAATTCTGTTAATTTTTTATTCTCTCATTTATTGAAGCGAATGCGATGTTCGTATATTCGTTATTTCTAGGTTTTTCTTTTTACCGCATACGCTTGCCATTTATTTAACACAGCACTAACATATAAGTATTTTTAGAAATATTCTTCTTTTTTATTATGTTTGTTAATTCATTTCTATTTTTTTTTACGGTAAAAACATCTATGATACATAGATAGTGCCACAAAATAAACATGAACTGTTTATTACAATAAAATATTTCCTGAATTTATAATATCAAATAAATATAGCCTTTATGTATTTATCTTTGTTCCTTGTACTATTATCACCACCCAAATTCATATAAATAACATCATACACAAATTATTGTTAGTTTTTCAATTACAAGTTGCCACCAAAGTTTACTACTAGAGTAAAGTACAACCAACATGTATTGCAGTAGTTTATTTCCAATTATTATAATAATATCAATGTGATTTTAATAATAAGAGAAGCTATGCAAATCTATTTGATAAAAACATACTAAATTCTTCAATTTAATAGTCATATGAAAATAATGTTTTTTTTTATTATTTTGAAAAAAAAATTAATCCCTTCTGAATAAGAAATTATTTGACTTCATCCGCTAGGGAATTATATTATACCTATGTAACCTTTCAAAAAGAGAGGAAAAATAACACATTCGTATCAGTTAAAAAGGTTGTTAAAGAACACAAAATTGCTTGAAGATGTTACCGAATGAATAATGAAACGGCTGTAGTAAAATAAAATAATAGTATTTATGAATACATAGTTTCATTTCAACTGAACAAAACACCTACCAGAAGAATAGAATCCAAGCAAAATTCTTACATAAGTTTTAATCAAGCAAAACATTTGTTTTTATTAAAAACACTGTCTATTATTTCCTAGGAATATCCAAGTATTTATTCAGGTATTATGATGGTGTATTTATTATTACTAAATTTCCATTAATTATATTTGACTGATATCATTTCCTTACATGTTTGTGTATTATGAAATAAGGAAGTACGACATGGCTTACATTATATCTTTTCACTTCTCTATTTTGATTAATGATGTAAGCTACTAATCGTTGTTACATACATGAACCATGAGAAAACTAGTTATAAAAAGTCAGTGGACAATTTAGAATTACTAATCCTGAAAGTAAAGATTATCGTTCCACTTTGAACTGGATCAAATTATTCCAAATTTTTGGTAATATATTATGTTATCTAAGTTGAAATGACTGAAAAACATTTGAATATTTATGTAGAATGTTAGCAGTTAGAAGAAAGAAGAAATGCTGAAATAACATTGGATATAAGAATTAAAGGTATTAGTGAATAAAGGTGTCCTGTAACAGAAATTAAATTTCGAAAAAAGTGAAGTCAAATGTTCTCTGCTGTCAAATGCTCCTAATGGAACATAAATCTTTCCTCCGTTCAAATATCTTACAAAATAATTATTTTTTTGGAGCTTTGGTTTTATTTTTACCAATATATTTTACTTTCATTTTTAAAACAAAATATTTTTAAGCAAAATGCGCCATGACACCTCTTTTATTCACTCACGTCCTCAATTGTGGTAACCATTTCAGGAATTCTTCAATTTTAAGTGTTCATTTCCCTGCAGTGAATTAAATTCTTTGGAATCAGGGTTGAATATTTTTACTGAGTTTCATATTATCACTTCGCCTCTCAGTGGCGGCTCGTGAGTTATGAAAGAGGGTGGGCACAAAATAAAAGTAGGTAAATAAATTAAATTCATAAGTGTACTTCCTAATTCTTTCATTAATATACTATAGGCTCAAATTGTTTTAGCTACTAGTTTCTACATATGATAGTAATTGTCTTCTTCGGGCCTGAACATGATCCCATAATAGTCAACGGATTAAAAAACTTAGCAAACAATGCACTGAATTACATGTGAATTTCTTTCTGTGTTTATGTTGGTGGTTGGGTGGGCACGTGCCCTTGTGCCCTTTAGAACCAGCCGCCACTGTTGCCTCCATTATATCTACTACACATCTTAAAACATCTTACTATAAACTTCACTGAATTGAACGCATCTATATCATCTTCAGCACTAAATTATTGCTGAAATAATTTAGTTGCTAATATTTTTACTACCTAATTCAGTGTTTAGAATAATTTTTAAATGTATAAAAGAAAGAATACCCATTCTATAATCGTTATTATTTATTTCGGAACAAAATTAAACACAGCACGTATTCGAATCATTTCCCAAGAATTTCTTGTTGTAAAAATTTAAACAGTCAAAGTTTGCGAACAACTCCGTACCACTAAAAATTTTAATTAAAAGATACACACTTGGGCGCATATGTAGATATGCAAGATTGGCCGCTTGGTACTCTTGGACAGTTACAAATAATTGGCACTCGCTATACCTTAACCGGTTTATAATATTTGCATTTGACCGACGCTTCGCAGTAAAAATAAAGAATATCTTTTACGATCGTGCTTTTATAGCTGCATCTTACGTTTGAACTGTAGCCGAAAGTTAAGGAAGGATTGGGCTTAATTCATGTTATATTTACATATTACCTTAATCGACCAAACTAGGATATAAAATATTATCCAAGCTCTCCCTTGACTCAATACATTAATTAGTACAGCTGCCATCAAAATTACGGTTTTTCGGTATCCTTAACATTTTGTAGAGTTTGTTAGAACACTGGAGTATCACGATTGGCAAAAATAAGTTAGGATGCCAGCACGCTTATAAATTGAGAGCAAAGATATAGATTCTATGTTCTCTTCTAAATAGGACGTCAGCTGTGGCCAACAGCGACAAATGTTGGTTATTTTAATTTATTCTAAAATATTGAAATTGTGAAATAATGCTATGATTGAAGTTAGATAAATAAGCTAATGATTTGGGAAATTTGAGGATATTTGGCTTTTGTCAGTAAGTATCATTTTTCAGTGAGTTGCGAATAATAATAATAATAACTTTATTGGCAGTAAGATTCGCGTTAGCAAATATATGCCTTGTCAAGTACAATATCACACAATAAAATAAACATATATATGCACATATGGTTTAACAATACCATTGCAATAAAATTGTAAAAATATAATCAAATAATATTAATGATAATAATTAACAAACTGGTCATCAGTTAAAATAAGCAAAAAGTAGGCATGAAATTCATCCACAGTATAATAGCACCTATCTAGCAAGTACTTTCCAAATTTCATTTAAAGGTTTCCAGGCCACCTGTTCGTCCCAGGTCTGATGGCAAACGATTATAAATTTTAACGCTATTGTAGCCGGGAGACCGCTCAAATAATGACGTATTATGGCTGGATATGCTGAGGTCTTCACCACCACGCGTACTGTAAGCAGAATTGTATTGATTATTTGATGCAAAGTCAATCAAATTTTTGCGCGTGTATATGGCATATTCGTATATATACAAACTAGCCAGTGTTAAAATACCATAACGAATAAAATGTTCTCTACTCTTAACACTGAATACTGCACGTACATATTTTTTCTGAACAACAAACAGCTTCTTAAATTTAGTGGATCGACCCCAGAAAATTATGCCGTACCTCAGTCGTGATTCCACACAGGCGTTGTAATAAGTAATTATTAAATCAGTGGTTACATTCTGCATAAGCACCCTGATTGCAAATACTAACGAGGTTACAGATTTGCAGACATGATCTATGTGATGCTCCCAAGATAGTTTTTTGTCAACTGTGCAATCCAGGAATTTTGATGTGCTACATTCAGGCACAGATGCACCATTTAGACGAACAAGTACTGAGGCATTGCATCGTCTGTGACAATCAAAATGAATGAAGCACGTTTTAACTATATTTAGGGTAAGACAATTATTTTGTGTCCATTCAAGCATCGTACGTGCACACTCAGTACCATTCCTTGAGAGTTCCGAAAGCCTGATGGCTGCCGCAAAAACTGTCGAAGTGTCATCGACATATTGGCACAACTTTCCGCACTAAATTCAATATACAGATACAGATTCGTTACAATAGAAATATTAGAAAGAGCAAAGGTCCCAATACTGGTCCTTGTGGGACCCCTATATAAGTATTTTTTTTTCTCAGAAGGCTTTGTTGTGGTCTTGAACTATAATCACACTATCAATATAGAATGATAAAAAAACCGTTGGAAATAGGTATAGGGAAACTTTGAAAATGATGTAATTGGTAATCGAATTTTAGACATGCGATAAATCAACTGTCAATGTGAATTTCAAAAGTAGCATTTTTGTGCTTCCGTCTTTCCCAGAAGCGCTTACCATAGTCGAAAATGGATAAAAAGTGCATTATTGAAAATAAGACTAAGCATTTCAAAATTTTCAAAATAATCGATATCTAAGAAACAAATGAAGATAGCTGTAGGGAAACCAGATGGAATACATCATAAAACTTTCTCAGGTATCCAAAAATGAGATAATATATCTGGGGTTACATTTAAAATAAGGAAGTTAATGGCGACTTTCGGTATAACCAGAAGCGATATGAGCTTGAAAATATTTAAAAATGAAAGAGAATCATGATTAACACAATTCAAAAATTCAGAATTTTAAACTTCTAACGAACGGTTACCACGAGAAACCCTGTATATTATGTCAAATCAATTTAATTAAAAAAGATTCCATATAGAAGCTACAAATTTAAATCCAACAACATCCTTGCAGAATACTAGAGCGTGGAAACTCCTCCATACCAATTAACAAGGGCCAAGTTAATTCGACAAAGCATTGAAAATGAAAAAAATACAATGTTATTCCAAATATACATATATTCATGGAATTTTATCTGCAGAAAATAAACCGTTTCGGTTATATTAGTGTTGTTATGTTGTTTTGTTATGTAATTCATTGTTAAATCAAAGAATTTGCCAAGTTTCAATAACATACACCTATTCCAACTGTTTAAGAAACCTTGCTAACAACATAAGCGCAACAAGTGGATATAAAATAAATAAAAAAAAAATCGATCTTCAGTGCTTTGGAATAAATTTACATAATCGTGTTTTCATTTTGGAACGGAAAATGGTTATGTTTCGTGAATATTGCCGCTTTTGCGTGCAAGAATTTAACCGTAATTTCATTTTACACTATCTGAATTTCCATGTATCATATAACAAATTTAACAGTTACTTAACGGTCGCATTTGTTTTGTGTACGTTTGCAATAGGGTCAAAATGTTTGTGTATTTTTATCTGTTATTATAGAAACAATTAATGCTTGTGTGTTTGCGTAACTGATTATTGTTTATTTTTGAAGGTATTTGTTACTGTTCATGCAATTTTTAAAAAAATATATTTCTTTAAACCATTTTATTGCATTCCACATTCCATGTGTTTGTCAAGGTTTCCCGGCGGGATTGTTTTTATGAAAATTCATTAATTAGGCTTAATTAGTTCAACTAAAAATATCTTACAACAATGTTTTATCAAAGATAAGTTAATTGATGGGATTTGATGGCTCCAAAACGGCAGAAGGAACTGGAATAGGAATATATGGGCCTAGAACTACATATTTCGAAAGCTTGGGAAAATACCCAAGTATATTTCAGGCGGGACTACACGCTATTGGAAGATGTGTTCAGTTCATTATGGATAGGAACTATCGGAATCAGGAGATTATCATCGTGTCTGATAGTCAAGCAGCCATCAAGGCGCTGAACTCATACGAAATCAGCTCCATGATGGTCTGGGAATGCCTAGGGAAACTAAATGAGCTAGGCAAAAGAAATAAAGTAACCCTCCTGTGGGTTCCGGGTCACACAGGAGTGGAAGGAAACGAAATAACGGATAACCTCGCAAAAAAAGGGGCTGGAATGTCTTTTGTAGGGCCTGAACCCTTTTGCGGGTTAAGTAGCAGTACAATACTGAAGAAACTAAAAATGGAAATGGAGCAGAGAAAATCCAGTTACTGGGAAAATCTCCAGGGAATGAGGCAAAGTAAAATTCTTCTGGGAACTTATAACCAGAAGAGGTTTATAGAATGCATCAACCTGAGTAAGAACAATATTCGCATATTAACAGGAATACTTTCAGGCCATTGTAGACTGAAAGGACACCTGAGTAAGCTTGGATTGGAGAAAGATACTGAATGGAGATTTTGTGGGGAACAGGATGAAACATCCATCCACCTCCTCTCAAACTGCGTAGCACTGTGCAACCCGAGGGCATTGTACCTGGGTGCATGTGAAATCGAAGAGGGAGACTTACCTAGACTGGGGCCCTCTGACATCCTACACTTTCTAAAAGGAATAGGATTGGAAGGCCAGCTGTAAGCAGCAAGAATAGGGGACACAAAGATCTTTTAGGTCGCAGTGTAACACCACCCTTCTATTACATACATACATACATACATACATAAGTTAAGTTAAAACCTACTACTACAACAAAATTTTGCTTTGACTTAGAGAATCCTTGTTCTCAGGGAGCAGAAACAAAGATTAAAAATTAGATTGAATCGCGAAATTTTCTTCGCAACAGTGCGTTGCTCACTTATCTCTTGCCGGTTTAGTGTTAATGTTTAAATATGTACACCTTCTTTAACCTTTTATGTTAAAGCAGACCTTGCTAATGCAATTTTTCAATTATAGTTTAGTCATAGTTCCAAGTGTGGACTGTTTTTTTTCCAGCTCATCATTCATTTCCATGTGCAAAAGACGCTATTAAATAAAAAACATTACTTTCTTTGCTTGAAATATTCTTCAAGTAAATGTTACATAATTCATTTTGATTACAGCCAAATCCATAATACATACACAGTTATCTATAAACGATATGCAAATATCAGCATGATTTACATCAACTAATATGACAGACAAAAATTAACATTCGAACGCATGTTTTTACACTATATAGTTCGACGTAAATTCACGTTTTCACCTAACCTACATTTGTAAAAGTCCTACTATTACCTAATATTTACATAAATCGCATCACCTGTGTTTACACATGATTTGAATTTCTATGCTAACTATGTAGAATATGTCGCTTTTTTCGTTAGAATATTTCCTCTTCTTCTTGTTAGACGGCTTTAAATTTATTGTTTACACCAATAACATTTTTGTATACTCCGAAAAATAGGTAGCCTTTCTTATGGTCTTTAACGCATTTAACCTTGAATTGTCCAAAACATATATTTTCTTTTATTTTATGGGTATTCTTAAAGGACAGTATAATTTGAACGTAAATTGTGTAACCCTGTTATTAAATGAAGTCACCGGAAAACACTATATTGATTGATAGGCTTGAAATTATATTTAATAGATCGTGTTTTAAATAATCTAATATCATTACGACATTTCTTTTAGTCTTCGTAACAACTAACAATTTAAAATTTATTTTCGTTCTATTTCCACGTAAATATTGTAGAATTCAAAAACTGTGATAAAATTATTATAATTAATATAGGCATACATATTTTTGATTACTTCAATACCTAATTTAAACATACTCAATGTTCAGGCAATTCAGTGTATACAATGATGAAAAACTAAAATCTATAAAGGCTGTTCGAAATACCTACACGTATTGGATATCCTGGAATTCGTTAATCTAGTTCTCTACTTACATACAATTAAAATGTCACATAGCTCGTGCGTATGGCTTTCGCGTGTCGCGAATACAAATTTATAGTACGTATTACGTGGTAGATGGGTGAATTTGCGTTATTTCTGTATAATTGTTTTAGTTTTTTTATGTAGATTAAGGTTAAAAGATCCGACTAAATCCTTGTTAACAATTACGAAATAATATTAATAATTTTAAATAGTACTTTGTAGTGACAGTTATGATTATACTCCAATTATATATAATTTATTACAATTAAATTAGTGTGCAACCTTTCCTTACGTGCGTAATTATAACAATATTAGCAAACATTGATATGTTTCTTTGCTTGTTCAAACACTTCATTAAGGAAAAATGAGTTACATGTTTGTGTTAATCTCTGGTTTTTTGCTTCTTCGCATAGGATTTCCGTAATCATGAAAACTCCTGTGAATATTCCATTGATAGATAAAGATTTATGGTATTTCTAAAATCATTTTTTTTTCAATATAGCAGCTAGGATATGGAATAGTTGTAACAGAAAGAACGCAAGTAGATACGTGAAAATTTAATACAGTGAAAGCATTTAACACAAAAATAACATATGGTCAAATATTTCTACCCTCTGGAAAGTTATGGAATTTTTCTTCTTAAACTTAAGTTGGCAGTATAAGTAAAGAAATGTAAGTTGAGTTATTCTGTGGCGTGTGTCTGGTGCAGGTTATGTTGTATGTACTGTGACAGATTAGGTTTTTGTCGCTTCAACAAATAACTATTCAACAACGTTTATTAATAAAAAAAAGCTACAATAACTGTTCAAAGTGAACGCCTTCATTTTCTCTGCACAACGAAGGTATTCCTTAAATTATATGGTGTAATTTCCTCATAGACATTTCAGCTAACTTCTTCAATTGAATGAGAACGATTTGTAAACACTCCATATTTTATTTAGGTGTAGATAAATGAAATAATCCATAATTGTCAAACCTGGAGATCGTGATGGACAGTCTGCTATCCGATTGTCAAAGAATTCATGTATTAATTCTATCGTTTCCATTGTCTTATGGGGTGTTGCATTATCTTGCTGGAAATAGGGGAGGTTCACCATCATGTAATTAATTTAAAATTCGGTATAATAAATTATTGCGATTTATTATTATTAAAGAATATTGGACCAAAAATCTGTCTGCGAGAAACAGCAAGCCTAACGCCTGTGTTTTGAGAATGCGAAGGTGTTTCAAGAATTTCATGTGGATTTTCACTAGCCCGGATGCGCATTGTTTATTTATTTAAATATCCAGATGAATAAAACGATGCTTCATCCAAGAAAAAGGATTTGTCAAGAATGTCGTCGGTATTCATCGTACCCAAAAACCATTGATTAATTCGGGTTACGTGATCAATGGGTAAAAGCTCTTGCACGCAATGAAACTTTATGTAAATCTTTTTTAAGGCTTGTATGGCATGTTCCTTAGGTCACTAAGTTATTCACTCTTCAACATCTGCTATATTTTCAACTGTCCGTTTTAATGGTCTACCATTACCTGGTTTTTGGGACACAGACCCTCTTTCACGGAATTCATTCATGATACGCTCAAAATTTTTATTTTTGAGCTGCTTCCATAACATCCTTAAAAGAATACACAATACTAAAATTTTGTATTGTTAGGTCAGTTATAAAAATCATGTCTTTATTAGATTTAACAACTATTGTAACTTTTCGGATAGATACGCCCTTGTTACTTTGTTATTCTGCTTATTACTGTATAACTGTTATGGCATTATTTCTTCTGTTGACTAACAAATATGTGTGGGATCGACTTAACACGAAAAAATATTCCGATTTTCAATAATATACTTTTTAATTCCATGATTTTACTTTACCGCTATATTTGGTTATAGTTCTAAAAAACATTTCAATCATGTCATTGTAATGTAAATTGTGTTTTCAGTTACCTCTATCTGATCGTATTCGAAATATATTGCCAAGGAATCTTCGTAAAACAATTTGAATTTTTTTTGTAACAAAGAATTTCTTTCGTTTTAGTGAAGGTATATGGTTTTGATATTTTTTTATTTTAAAAATAAAATAAGTGATTATTGTTGTTCTTAGCAATCGGCGGCAATTCGTATCGCATTGTGCTTGTAAATTGACAATGTAAATTAGAAATCCTGTCCTAACAGTAAGCAATTGTTCATCGATTTCTCTCTTCTTAGTTCTTGACGTCTGTTGATTATTATGGCAGCATTCGCGATTTTCTGCCATTGTGAAA
Source organism: Protaetia brevitarsis (assembly GCA_004143645.1). Taxonomy (NCBI): domain Eukaryota; kingdom Metazoa; phylum Arthropoda; class Insecta; order Coleoptera; family Scarabaeidae; genus Protaetia; species Protaetia brevitarsis. The sequence goes on along the minus strand of RXPK01000149.1, from coordinate 733,831 downwards.
GTTAACTATGTCGCCGGTATTTGTTATCCAGTTCCTGTGTATACAAATTAAGTTCGACAAACTAGAATTACCACAAACTTTATTAGATATTGCACAATCTTACGGTATAGCTAGTTGCACGTGATATATCCAACTAAAACAGGTTCATTTTTTTCAGCTTTAGAAATCTATTATCTTTTGGAATTTTTGCAAGTAAGAAAAAAAATCCTTTTAACATTTCTCTCTAGAGCTTTCTATATACAGGCTGTCACTACACACGTTTGCACTCTTTCCTTAAATCAAATATTTTATTGAACATTAGCCATTAAGGTCTTAATATACATATAATACCATTTACATCTTCTATTAGAAGTTTAAATGGTATATATCTGGTAAATATAATATTTTATAATCCAGACTCTTGTGCTTTCTATGTCCAATATACATCTTTACTGGTGTGAAATAGAGGAAGCGCCATCTTCACAGCGATTTCTGTAATACATATATTTAACGTATTTGCTAACTAGGAAAGAAAACTGTTGTTTGCATTAACCCATTGGCTCCTTAAATTATAGATACACTCGCTTTATTTGATCTTGTACGATAAGTTAGACAAATGTCAAATTTCTACTTTTATTCAGTGCTACGTGTCAGAAAAGGATAGAAATTTAACGCATGCATTACTAACTCCTGTTTTAAAGGGACATACAATTAAAAATATGCCAATGTGATAGAAAAAGAAGTATCATGCGTGTGATTATCTTGCGGTATTTGACAGTAATGACATTTAACCAGTTGATGCTTTGTTGTTGCATTTGACTGATATTTTGTGTACTATGCGCATGTCAAATATCTGTCATCCTCACCTTTTCTTATCATCAAACTTTTTAAATAGTAAATGTTAATTTACTATTTAAAAATCATCAAACTTTTTAAATAGTAAATGTTAATTTTAGTACCTAGTAATATAATTCAAAAGCGTATTTTTATTCATCGATAGTACAATTAAACACCGATTTTAACGACTGGAAAATATTGCTTGTATATTGTAATGTATTTAAGTTGACTCAAAGTACTGATTTGATTCAGTAAAACACAGTTAAAAACACACGCAAAATAAATCATTCCTAATATAACAGAAAACAGAAATGATATAACAGAAAACAGAAATGATATCCCAAAAACAAAACTAGCATAATGGTATTTCAGTTGTAATATAGTCCATTGTCTCAAAAGTTCAAAGGATTTCCTGTTGTTTTTACTTCTTTGTTTAGCTATTTCTCTTTTAAGCTGTATCATTTCTTTTTGTACTGGCATTTTCTTCTGGCAACCTTCTGCGAAATATTTAAAAATAAAAAAAATGCCTTTTCCGAAATATTAGTTGATAGTAATTCCATAATTGTTCCAACAGAAGTGGGTGATATTTAAAACAAAAATAAAGTGATTTCGTTCTTGAATGGCAGAAAATGTCTTAATCCAACCTGATTAAAACATTTGCTATTTCAATTTTCTACAAATTTGAAATTAACATACTCTTTTTTTTTGGCCTGCGGGATCAAAATCCATACGCCACCGGTTGTAAATAAAGAAACAAAAGTAATAAGACATCATGGGCGCTATATGTATTTACTTGTTATGATGGTCCGAATGGGGACTTTTATGATACAACAGGGACACCCACTTCACAGTCTGGGGCCTAACAGACTGACTAACGAAAGTACACATCACAGTGTTCGGCCAAAGGAAAGTAGGATTTACACACAAGATATCAATTTAGGATGGAATGCCCCATTCGGGCAAATTAAATTAGTATTTTCGCTCTTTTAATAGGGTCTATTATTTTGTCATCGATTTTTTTGGTTATTCAAGTACAGTAGTGATATTATACCAGTTGTTAATGGCACTCCTATAGAGATAAGTAGATTGTATAGCTGTTGTTGTAAATATGTGTGGTTGTTACACGATAATATAAGATGATTTAAATTTGCTTCATCATGACCGCAAATGCAAGATTATTGATTATATTTAGTTTATGCAGATAGGATGGGAATCTGCCGTGCCCAAATTTTAGTCTACTTATGGTGGTATGATAGTATCTAGACAGGGTACTAATAAGATACCATGAGTTGGTATTTGTTGATTTGTGGATAAAGGCATATTGTGTCATATGGGAAGCACACAGCTCCCTCCAATATTCGTTGCTGTCATCCGTCAATATACTTAGCTTATTTCTTTTCTTTCTACAGGTTTTTTGCTTTTGCCCAGTTTGTTTATTATTGTTAAATACGTCCTTAAATGATTATACAGTGCAATCAAAAATATTTTAGTATATAGTATAGTCTGTCCATAGATGTAACGATTTGGCTAATGATGTTGACAATTGAAGAAAATTTAGCTAGTTTTCGTTGCTTATGCAATTCTAATTTTCTTTATTTGATTTATCTTTAATTAATTTTAATTTTTAAAGTAATTTTTTGGTAGTATTTTTTTTTAGTTTTAGGTGTTCATTCGTATTTTCACTTCATATGTAGGTATATTTTCCTGTACTTGGGTTTATCACCAGTTGGAAAATACTATGACCATAATATATACAAGACGAGTAGGTTCAGCTGATAAGGTACAGTTACAATTAGGAATGCGCTAATCAAAGTATTTAAGCTTAATGTAAAACATGTACTTACCTTAAAAATATAAGTAAATATGTATGCATATCAGTAATATTTAAATTCGAACATGAATGTTTTTATAATGGACGTTTAGATAATAATCCTTTGTAATACGTCCTGTAAACCACCCGTACGCGAAGGATTGGGTAAATATTTCTTTTCTGAAGTTCGAGTTCTAGTAAATAGTCCAATCTTATATCTATGGACAGACTATATACTAAATTTAATATCTGGAATCTGTAAAATTTACTTTTGTAATGTAAATTTTAATATTTAAACGTCATTATTTGGTCGAAACATTCGTTCAAATCAAAAAAAAATAAATTAATGTTATAGTCATTCAAATACGCTTGAAATTAGTTACAGATTGTAAATTATTAAACAGACATTAAAGATAATTGTTACAACTAAAAAGTGTTTTATGAAGGAATTTATCATCTTCTAGAAGGAGTTATTCGATCATTATGAAACAAGTGTATTGACATCGAGGTTTTTTTTTTTTATTAAAATGAAGCTTTAAAACATATGCAAGAATTTAGGATCGATCAAAATTGTTTAAACATGTTTACCTTGGCTATGTTGGGATGCCATTTTAGTTTTATTATAATGAGGATTAATTTTTATATTATCTATTACTAAAACGGAACTGACATTTTGGAATTCTTGATAGTAATTCGGAATATTTACTAACTTTTCCACACTTGAATACAAAAATATTAATATTGAAATAATTATACGTGAAAAGTAACATATTCTCCAGATTAAATTGGTATTCCTCTGGCCGTGTTTAAAATTCTTGAGGTCAATGATTAAATTATTATTCAAATCGTCGGAGTTTATTGCGTTGTGCAATTATTTTGACGTATTGTCGCACGAACTTTTACATGACGCGTCGAGCATTTTAAGCAGCTGTATGTAAACTACGAAATGAGGATTGCATTCGACATCGTAAGTTTACAGTTAAAACAAAGCGGGTTTGGGTGCACATTTCCGGATTGTAAAAAACAAATATATTACGTTTGCATTATTACGAACAATAACCTGTTAAGATAATATTTAACGAGTTAAATAAAAAAAAAATGTTTTGATGGTTTTACATGGTAAAACAGCCAAGCATAATTATGTGTACCTACATAAATATGTGGAGGGCATTAAAGATAATTTTAATTGTAATTATGTGTATAGGCTACTTCGCGCTGTAATCTGTTTTTTTTATCTTAAGTTTGTTTTTAACAGGAATTTAAAGTGATGTACGAACACACATCTTCTGATTTGAAAGCAATTGACAATTCAGGTTTTTTTTTTCTAGTACCGTGGTCGTATATGTTTAGTAGCTGCAACGTTGTAAATAACTAAAAATATCAATGTATTTGAAGGGGCCCCATTTTCCGTGATTATTTGGATAATAATACACGAAAACAAATCAAATTAATAAAATAAAATGTTTGAAGTTGCTTAATGTGTGAGGAATATTTGACAATTTTTCGGCATTTTTAGCAAAAACGCACATTTCGAAGTAATAAAACAAAATTTATTTCTCGACGTAGTCTCCCTCCATCACGACATATTTGGTCCAACGCTTCTTCGATCCTTTCAAAAGTCCCATCAAAAATAAATCGACCATTTCGCCAGTTGTATTTCGTGTGTTGCTCGTACGACCACGTTTGTATCTGGCCACCCAATGTTTAACCGTTGTAAATGAAGGGCAGGCTTCACCGTACAGGGAAAAAAAGAAATTGTTAAATCAATGAAATATTCATTGACACAAACCTTGTACCGGATACTCGATTCAAATGTTTACAGTATTTGTTTTAACAAAGATAAACTGGATTAGGTTAAATATTCCAGAAAATTGGATTAAATGTGCCTACATATTTGAATCAATTAATTAACTATTCATTTCAAATGAAACGTTTGTTTACACTAAATAATTACCGATTTGGTTGTATTAGTTATATTCATTTAGCCATACCAAGTATTTTATAGGACTCAATTGATTGCACTGACTTCAGTTGGCTAACCATTAAGCATACTGTGTCAAAAAGCAAGTTGTTTTCATTCTAACACTGTATATTACTACGTTATTGATTTAATAAATCAATTTATCGTATGAAACAAGATTTCTTGAAACTGGATTGTAGTAATCGTTACACTAAGGCTTCTGCCAGTTGCTCTCCGCATTGGAATTAATTCGCGAACACTGCGAGTCACAACTCTGATGATCACAGTTGCTATTAAGATATTTGCCTGGTAAAGAGATAAATGTTTTATGAACGTCTTTGCCAATATATTCAAGTTGTGCTAAATAACGTTGTTACTACAGTGAAACAGGAGAACTGCCATCTTTACGGCACATGTCTGTACTCATATAAATATTCAATGTATTTGCTACTATATAAGTAAAAACTTTTGCGATAATATGTTTAGATCAAGGCAAGTAGTTGGGAAAGTTTGGGATAGAGGTAGCTCTAACATTAAAAAACTGCATTAAATTAACTGCAATTTTGGTTAGACTTAATCGAATTACAGTTCGATATTGTATATGATGATTAAATCACACTGCATAAAATATAATTCGTCAACACCGGCGATCTAATGCAGGTATCTCTTATCCGGATTTTTGACCCAAAGTATTTCATTTCGCAGAGTAGAAGACAAAAACCTGTTTGTTATTTGTGTTAATTGTATATCACAATTTAGGTTCACAATTCTTACATATACATTTGTAAATCCTCTTTGCTTTCTTTTAAGTTTACAATAAATTACATATTCTGAAATTTTATTGGAAATAGTTTTTCAGTTTTAAATATAAATAATTTTGGCGTTAAGGGTTAATGGTTAATTGAAAAAGGTATACTTTTTTTTACTATAAAAGTATATAATTATTTAAATGAAACCTTTATACTTTGTTGATTTAACATTTAAATAATATTTGTTTGATTCAACTAATTTTTGCTAACAAATATCATTGTATAGCCAATAAACGAATATGATTGGCTAAAATTATTATTTGCTCTAAAATAATACCTCTGACAAAATATATTTTGTTGGCTTTAACAAACCTTTTTTTCTTCTATACAGAGTCTAACGCCATCTTTTATTTCTCGAGTCTTTTTCCCTTTCAAATAAAAGAATTTTATCACTGGGCGGTACTCAATCTTCTCCATTGTTGACAACCAATGTGAATTGACAACTTTGATACAGTAAGTTTGTTCGCGTCGCATGAACTAGGGTGTACTCAAGTTGAATTAGGTGCAGCTAAAACTAAAAAAAAAACTTTTAAGTGCAAAAAGTTCAAGTAAGCCACATGAACATAAATTACGAACATTTCCGCACTTGACAAGTTGACAGAACAATTTTAATTTGTCACTTTATAGAGAAAAGTAAAAAAAAAGCGAAGTTGTGTCGTATCGTTACTTATTTGTGATTCAGCCTCAGAAGACGAGAATAATAGAATCATAAATCCACCACTTATATCTTCAATAATTACCTTCTATCTCACAATAAATGTTATTTTCAATACAGTTAACATTGCCAAATTCATCTCGATGAATACGAGCTTATGTCACTGTGATTTCTTTACTTTCTTACATTTTTGGAAGTTAATTTACTCATTCAATAACCTACATTTATTTGACAGCTGTTGACAAAGGACAATTAAATCTTTGATTTAATTGTGGTTCAACTGCTTAAACTTTTCGCACTCGCTTTCGAGGCAAATGCAGATAGTTCTGCATTTTCCGCCAGGAACCTGCGACGTGAACACAAAAAGTTCAACGTTTCATGCGACGGGGACACGAAAATTCTTAAGTGCATAATAGTGTGAATAGTTCATGCGACGCGAACAAACTTATAATTACAATCGCGATTTATATTTACAAAAATACCTATGATATCATACGCAAACTAATGATTAGAATGACTTGAAATTTTGACAGTTTACAAATGTCGATGCCAGTAGGGATCATAGCGTTAAAAATAGGAAACGTCCATATAAAACCTATACAAACGAGCGACCAGCTTTTACGTAGTTAACATTTGAGACGCATGTGGCGTCTTAGTCGATTTTAAGAGTAACTACGCGGCAAATTTAAAAACTAATAAAATATAATAAAAGATTGATAACGCGACACATTATTGTAAGAACTTTTATCTAACGACGCCACATTGACACACTCATAAATACAACAACAACCCTTTCTTCTTGACGTTAGCGGTAAACATGTATCCATAACAAACACTACTACCGTCCCGACTCTAGGATTATATTACATTCGGCTATCCTGACCAAAAGTCTGTCCTCAGACTTCTAAAGATCTAAAACAAATTTTATAAAGACATGTATTCACTTTGTTTACGTTACATTGTTGACCTTTGTCGTAATCTCTCTTCCTCAACATTCTCCAGAGATCCGTTGATCTCTCTCATAACCTTCATCAGAGATCCGTCGATCTCTCTTAACATTGATCAGAGATCCGTTGATCTCTATCAACTTTCGCCAGAGATCCGTTGATCTCTCTAACTTTCGGCCAGAGATCCGTCGATCTCTCTCAACATTGATCAGAGATCCGTTGATCTCTATCAACTTTCGCCAGAGATCCGTTGATCTCACAACACTCACCAGAGATCCGTTGATCTCTATCCAACTTTCGCCAGAGATCCGTTGATCTCACAAACATCACCAGAGATCCGTTGATCTCTATCAACTTTCGCCAGAGATCCGTTGATCTCACAACACTCACCAGAGATCGTTGATCTCTATCAACTTTCGCCAGAGATCCGTTGATCTCTTTCAACTTTCGCCGAGATCCGTTGATCTCACAACATTCACCAGAGATCCGTTGATCTCTATCAACTTTCGCCAGAGATCCGTTGATCTCACAACACTCACCAGAGATCCGTTGATCTCTATCAACTTCTCCAGAGATCCGTTGATCTCTCTCAACTTTCGCCAGAGATCCGTTTGATCTCTCTCACCTTTCGTCAGAGAATCCGTTGATCTTACAACACTCATCAGAGATCCGTTGATCCTCTCACATTCATCAGAGCTTCGTAATCCTCCCTCCCATCTCTCTCTCTCCTCTCCCATCTCTCTCTCTTCTCTCTCATTCTCTCACTTTCTCTCTCCTCTCACCTCTCTTCTACATCCCTCTCTCACCTCTCTTCTACATCTCTTCTCTCACCTCTCTCCTACATCTCTCTCTCACTCTCTCTCGTCTCTTTCTCTCTCTCTAGGATTCAATTTACATTGTTTCGAATTACCTGACTTCTTCTAATAAGCACAATTGAAACAAGCCTTCATATATTTTGTTACAAATTGCCCATCTTTGCAAACCAATAATTCGACTGTATACGCTTAATCACCTTAAATGACCCGCCTCATCGTGACACAAACGGAAAATTTGCATTCGTGCTGCTTTAGGTACCACCCACGCCTCATATCCATTCTCCAATTTTCTATACAATTTTCTTCTTTAATTTCTTTAAATGCTTCTGCTGTCGTACACCCCACTTCCATTCAACATTGGGAATATCCTACCAACCCCAAGAATTGTCGTACATGCTTGACATACTTTGGAGGCTGAATGTCAAGTACAGCTTCTGTTTTTTTACATCCGGTCTTACTCCTTCTGAACTTATAATTCTTCCAAGATAATTCTACCTCGGTTTTGAAAATGAACATTTACTCAATTTTAAAGTCACATTGTAACTTCTTAACAAAGCATTAGGGTCGACATGACGTGCTAACCGCACTATACCTGCAATATTTTCCTCCGTGATGCCGTCAATTACTGTAGCACAGTATAAGTCAAAAAAACTGTGACTGTAGCAACTAAATATTCATCAGGTATTCAGGTAAATTTAAAGCACGCAATTTTGAAAGCTTGAAATTTTGCTGTCATTGTGACTTTTAATTCCTTCCATCTGGCATCATATTTTACTTCATCATACCACTGTCGAAAATTCCCTTCAAGTTTTCTCGCCATAAGTCGCATCGTGGTATCATCGTTCCATTGGTACCGTTTTGCCAAATTATCTACTCGCTGTACCCACTTTTCAACCGTAACTTCGTCCTTTGATGAGTCAAATACCGGTATTAGAAATTCATCTCCTGAACCTTGAGCAGATACCGCAGATTTCTCACTAAGCAACGTAATTGTGCGCTTTAATTTTTTAACTTCATGTTTTAAATTGTCTTTCTGATGACGTTGACGTGGCAAAGTCATTGCTGCTACTGCTGCTAGTCGAAGAGTTTTCTTTTTCGCTTTCCCACCTCCTACACTGTATTTTATGGCCTTATCCCACTTCTGACTTTGTAAGAACTTTTATCTAACGACCACATTACTACACTCATAAATACAACAACAACCCTTTCTTGACGTTGCCGTAAAACATGTATCCATAACAACACTAACTACCGTCCCGACTCCTAGGATTATATTACATTATTTATTGATAACTGTCAGTAAAAATTAATTAAACAACATTGTTACTATGATACATTAAAGTGTATGCAATAGTACTTTTGTTCAAACATTATTTCTAACTCCAACACTCCAACTAGAAATAAGATTCATGCTAAAACAATGAGTTTTGTAGTTTTCTTTCGGCATCCCTCTTGTCAAAAAATGTTTTTTGTCGAAATCGGGTTAATATGGATGTGCCCTTCTGCAATCTTTTCTCGAACAAAGTGATGCTTCACAACGATGTGCTTTGTCTGAGGATGGTAAACATATTCTAGATGAGGTTTATTGCACTTCGATTGTCGCAATATTTGGGAACAGTGATGTCGATTTGACCAAACAATCCGCTGTAAAACATTAAAGTGCACACAATGACAAATACATGAAAATATGAAAATTAACACCATGAACGCAAAGAAAGCATAAAATGCATTATATGTCGAAATGATTGAAACTAATTGAAACGCTGTCGGTAATATAGATCAATATTTTTCGCAACCGAGTCTTTCTCTTAGTTAACATTTGAGACTATAGATGGTGCTACAATCGACACGGTCGCTACGTTTCCTATCTTTAACGTTATGATCGCTGGATGCTAGGCGAAAGAAACTATTTTCTCTACAATTACTTTATATCCATAAGGTCGGAAACTTATCAAATATCCCTCGCATAATAATGTTGGATGTTGGTAGATTTACCTATAACTTTTTTTTTGTCTCAGGCCTGACTATGTGTTACAATTGCGGAAAGCTAGTAACCTATATTTGTACAAGAATGTGAGAATTAGCTCCTTTTTTTTATTCGCTTTGTTTTGTGTTTTGGTTTGCTAATCGGTGTTAATTGTTGTGCACATTCATTTTGTCCTTTGTGTCTATGCTTACTAAGCTCATACAATATTTTTTTATATTTTAAATATGACCAATGAGGTTGCAGTGTTAATTGATCAGGTAAAAATAGATATTGGAATGGACACAGGTTTTACAATTAATTCGGTTAGCATGAAATGTTTAAGTGATCACAAAAAACAATCACATTAGAAAGAAAAGTGATCCTTGCAACAATTTTAAATGCTACTTTAAAAAAAAATATTCAGCTGAATATGCAAGAATGCGCGAATAAATTTCGAAAGCAATCACCTAAAGACTGAAAGTTTCAAATATATTTGTAGTAGTATGCTTTTATCAAGGAAATAGTCCAGCTTATAAGTTTTAGCAGCAAAAAATAAGACAAAAGACATAAACTTGGTCAATCGTCTCGAAAGATAATATCCTTAAATATAAATTCTTGATATGCGGTCAAGATACCACAACTTTTTCGGTTGAGATCTACATTCGCATAATTTCACCTTTGTAGTTTCCGCCAAAGGATTGAATGTAAAAATAATTTTTAGAATCCACACTTATACATCGTCGGTAGATTAAAGGAAGTATCTTTCCTTACGGCCTACTTTTCCTACGTGGTTATTTTTTTTGAGTTAAGTGTACTTTACATCAAAGAATGGTAGCTTTCAGTACAAGGCAACGAATACTTTTTAAGGCAAAGAAATGGTTATTATTTGAAATATCTGTATTTTTTAATGTAAATAATATTGTTTTGAAATAAACGAATATGGTTAAAAATAAATTTCTGCTCTGGTTTAAAAAATCCTTTGTATCGGAGAGCAGAAATAAAGATTTTACATTATTTAGTATTGGTATCCAATCTACTTAGGATATGTTAATCCACGTCTCCAATATTCAATAATTTCCAAAATGATGCTTCGTTTATATCTCTTTTAAAATGATTTCTTTCTATTCTTTTTTTTTCTTAATAATTTTCAATAATTTGACTTCTATCAAAAAAAATCTCTTTAATCATTATTCTTCTTAAGTTATATTTATTATTCTACTTTTTCTTATTTTTTTCTTTATCAATCAGTCATTTTTCAACACAGCCTCACAAAATGACTATCCTCCACTACCAAAATTTATCAATTTGACAATTTTGCCAAATGATTTGTTCATGTTATGTAATCTATCTATATCATAATAATAATATCAATTTATTGGCTCATATACAACAAAAAGACAAAATCATCATTCATCCAATTTTTTTTAGATTTTGGCTGAAACGATCATTTCCTTTACCTGACAGCCCCAATTTTGTCCTTCCTTTCTTCTAAGCATTTTTCTTCCTTAATTGGAATCCTTCTTCGGGTATTACTGCCTATTACATAAAACCAACTTCAAAACTTATTTTACTAGCACCTTTCATCCTTCTATTTCCAAAGCCCTCGAAATGTGAAACCAAAAAATTATATCTGTTACTTTAACGATATTATTAAAAACTATCAAATTTCAAACATAACCTAAATTTTTATTTACTCGCTAAACTAAAAGGCCAAACATTTTACAATCAAAATAGGACACTGTAGTAGAGAAATTTAGAAGCAATTCTATTTTATTAGGTTCTTATGGGGAATACTTATCTACCTAAATATAAATACTAACGTATTTCTTTCGGAATTGCATATATTAGGTTTGTTCGAACACGCAGCTCGCGAATGGTTCTTGATTACGTGAACCAATCGGACCCCACATTGGAGTTCCCGAGAACTGAAATGTACTGTTTGATTGGTTCACGTGATCAAGAACCGTTCGCGAACTGCGTGTTCGAACAAACCTATTTAACCTTTAAACTGCACGTATGTACAATTAGCTCAAAAAATTATGACTCAGGTTCGTAAAACGAATTCGTAGACGTAGTTTTACATATCTAGTTTAAATGCAATGCCATCGTAATCTGCGACGGAGAGGGCTATTGCTCGAAAGATAATACCCATTACGGTGCGCGACAAAGATGCCACAACTTTTTCGGCTTGTCCAGCGATTTAAATTCCCAGAATTAAAACCTTTGTAGTTGCCGCCAAAGGATTTTATTTTATACAATAATTCTGATTTCTAATTCTCTTGTTTACGTCGAAATTTTATTTCAATCAACTGTTGGTATTTTTTTCTTATATTTGTATTGTCATTAACTTTACTTCTCTTTAGTTACCTGGGTGCGTTATGTTAGTATTTATAATAAACATATTTAAACAATAATTTATTTTTGTATATAGTTTTACTTTAAATTGTTTTATTTATAATAGTTATAATAGGGCATATGTAACTTACTATTACATGAATAAATAAATGTCCACAATCTATATATACCTATTCTTTTTAACTTTACAAATATCAATGCAAGTTTACTCGTTTTGTTATTTACAACAGATATACTATATCAAAAGTCAGTGTTATTTCTCGTTCAAACTTTCTATGGAAAAATCCCTAGAAGAACAAAATAAAATTATAACTAGATACTTTAACCTACTCTAATATTAGGTTTACCAAAACAATTTCCTGTATGGTCTTTTCTTGTTCATATTTTTCATTTTACTATTAAGTCGAATCATCTTAATTTTGAAAGTTTAAAACTCAAAACATCTAATCCGCATTTTATGCAAAATTTCCAACAAATGTAATTTTTAATAAAAAAACAAGATTTTTTTCTATATTTTCTAGACTTTTTCAATAAAAATTGTGGAATGTTTGGCATTCCATATTAAGAAATTCTTATAAAACTTATAAAACAGTTTTTTTTTGTATCTGGGGTACTGGTTTCAGTAAATTTATTTCTTCAAATAATTGGATATTCTAGGCGTAAGCCGATTTATTTCTTTTCGAAGATTTTTTTGTTTGTTTGTTTACTTAAAGCAATTGACTTGCTTTTTATGCTTAAAATACTATTATGATGTATTTTGTAGGAATAAATTCCCTTATTATACAGTCGCGAGCAAATGTTATAGGCATCTTTGACAAAACTAATGGGTTTCATCTTTCTTGCATTTTTTTTGTGACAGTTATTTCAACGTTTATATAATCGTCTTTATGGTTACAATAGTCTTTATAGATATTCTTTGTAAATGTATTATTTTTTTGAATATATTTTCAAGTCTTCGAGATGTCACTTTCCCCCTCCCATCTAAAAAGTATTATAGCTGTACTAAAAACACTCTAATATGCAACAAATTAATAAGATCCCTTAAAATACTACATATTTATAATGTATTACCTACAACTTTTTATTTTCTCATTTCTTACTGTGATATACGCCTAAAATGAAAAAAATATCTTTCATCTTTCCGAAATTAGACAAACATTTCAGTTAGGTACATATTTATTCCCCAATTAAAATCGAGAAAGTTTGTATGCAGGTTCTCCTTTTCCGTTTTGCACAACTGAAAATAGCAACGGTTTCGTTAACGGAAATAAGGAATTTGTGTTAATGATTAAACATTTTAAATTAACGGTATTCACAAGTTAATGCTCATAATGATATATTGTTTGTTGATATTTTCTAATGAGAAATGCACACCTAAATAACAGCAAAAAAAAAACTTAATTAATGTTAGTATGTTACCATGCACAAAAATACCTACACGCACGTAATCGGTCACATTAAATTCCGTTAACGTTATGCTCAGTTGTAGGATATCCAGATTACGTATATATATATATACTTACACATGCACATCTATGCTGCAACAATAAAGCGGAAACGGTGCCTAGGGAAAACGTCAAATTGGCCCATTGTGTCTCAAGGACGCTTTATATACTTCGCCTTCATGATCAATTAATTTTCCGAATAGTAAATTGTTTTATTTTTCACGTATGTGAGCGGTTCCTTCTCACGTTTGATAATTCAAAATTGAACTCGTTATATTTCGTAATACATAGTACGAAACTACGGAATGTTATATTCGCTTGTATATGATGTAAATAAAATAGGAATAAATTAATGGAAGCGGTAGGTAAGCGGGTAGTCAGGTGTATGATATATAAATGTATTTCCATCGATGACCAAATAACATTGGAGTTTCGTAGAATTTTCCTTGAAAAGAGGTTTAGATATACTTTGATACTTGCTAGGGAGTGAACGTATTAATTTTATTATTCTATTAGATGCATTTATTTTACGTTTATGTAGAAATGTAATTGAGGTGTAAATAATTATATCAGCATAGTATTGACATCTAACTGGCATCTGAAGATATTAACCTTGTATTGCATACGAACAGAGAATTAAGTGACTGTATGGTGAAAGGATACCGAAAATGGTATTTATAGTACACATTTGTATGCTGTTATCGACTGCTTATTGCAAATGATATGTGATAAATAAGAATAGAGCACTTAAAGAGATTGGATTTGAAACTTAGGTCGAAATAAAACTTTTCAGTCAAAGCTATAAATAATCTTGTTAATAAGTTATCACTGTAAAAAAAGTTGCCTACAATTTTACCGGTAAATTTGCTTGATAAGGTAACATTTCTACCATCTAGTAAATTTCACATGCTGATGTATTTTTCAAAGATTGTACTGTAAAATCGTATGTAATATTTATATGAACTGTATATTTGCCGAACGCGTACAGTTAAATAACCTAATAACCAATCACATTGCGGCGTATTCAAGTAAAAATAAATATAAAAGATCCTCAAATTTTTACCCAAATTTAAATACCTAAAAAAATTGTCAATTTTACATTTTTAAGTAAATTTTGATAGTAAACATAAAATTGTACATGTTTTTTCCTGTATTTTCCTTTCGAATTTTTATTCTTATCTTAAACTTACATAAAAAAGCTATAAATTTTACCGAAATCTTTTTTTCCATGTTAAATATCCTAGAAAAAACATGTAAAACAAAATTTACATGATTTATTATGGTAAATTCACAACGTTATTACATGTAATATTCGTAATTTACCATGGCAAAATTACTGTAATTTTTTACAGTGTGCGTGTGCCAATAGAAAATTATAAATTTTAGAAACTCCACATTAATTGATCAAGTGTTCAGACAGCTCTTTCCAATTTTTATACAAAAAAAAAGTTTTTCCTTTAATGTATCCTGAAAACTCTTTAAATTTACTACAATTGTACTAAACAAAACACATGAAAAATTATTAAAATAACAACAATTCCGAGGATACACGAAAAAAATATTTTTTTAGTACATTTTCAGAAGTGCTCAAAACAACTTCGATTTTTGTGTTAAAAAAATCGTTTTTTAAGTATCTTTTATTGAAAAAACTGAAAAAATAATGCATGTTTTCTTTTCGTAACTTATGCTAAATATTTTTACATATTTTTACAAGAAAATATTGATTTGCCTTTTTTTTCAGAATTTAGATATATTTTCAGTTTTTTAAAAAATTAGGTTTTTTTTTCATATTTCTTCGAACCGTTTGAAGTAAGTTCAATTTTTACAGTCAAAATATGTAAAGAGAAATAATATAAATTTTTACACTAGAAAAATCAAAAAAAATCGATTTTGTTTTTTTCCTAACATCAAAATACATTTTTTTAACCATCAGAAAATGATTTTTTTTAACAAAAAAATCAATTGTTTTTCTTTTTCGTAACTAATATTACAAAAAAAAATGCAAAAAAATAATGGTTTGTTGTTTTTCTTTTAGTATAATTTCAAGACTCTTCAAAATAACTAGTTAAAATTTTATCACAGAGGCATCCAACTTTTTCTAATAGAGGCACTAATGAGAAAAAATATTTCTGTAAAATTCCAAATCGATTGGATAAACAGAGACGCAGATAAAAAATAAAGTACTTTAAAGGTTAATTGCTTTTACTAACCTCTCTAGAAATTGTAGGGAGCTGAAGCTTAATGCAGGTCATTACCTTTAGAAAGAACAACTTTTATAACAGTTTTCAATTCGATACTACGGGGGCATCTTTTATTAATGATATTAAAATTTTAATTTTTCGAGATTATTATAAGAGCCAGTAAAAATCGGTATAAGGATTGGCTTAATGTGGATTGATGCAAAATGTAATTCTGCGTAATTCTTCCATTGAAAAAAAATCGAAAGAAATCATTTTGGAAACGGCAAAGTCAATACTTTCTTGGTGATCATCTTTTATTAACGTTATTAAAATTTTGATTTTCCGGAATTATTGTAGAAACCAATATAATATCCAGAGACAGGCATTGCTGGGTATCACTGGCGCAACTAACAGTACAGGGACCGCCTCTTTGGAGATCATTGTGGGCCTCCCCCCGCTGGAACTCTATGTAAGAGCGGAGGCAATGAATGCGATTCTTAGACTGAAAGCCAACAACCTGTGGCATCCCAACTTCAGGGTGGGAGGGCACACTTATACTACGGGCACGTTGCTGGACGGGCCATTGCTACAAATGCCCACGGACAGCATGGTACCCGAAATTATCTTCACTGAAAAGGTGAAAATCTCCATACCGAACAGAGACCAGGCACGTAGTGAAATCACTGCTAACGAAAACTGGTCACGGATGGATTCAAATCCAGCCAGGGGACAGGAGCCGGTATTTGTGGGCCCAGTCCTAATCAAAGGATATTCATAAGCCTGGGGAAACATACAACGGTCTTCCAGGCAGAGGTATTCGCCCTTGCAGCCTGTGCAGAAATGATTGAAAAGGGCTACATGAGGAGGAAAATTAATATAATGACTGACAGCCAGGCTGTCATTAAGGCAGTCTCAAACCCTGTAACTAGGTCAGAACTAGTTAGGGACTGCAAACAATCCCTCAATGCACTGGCACGAGACAACACGGTGTCTCTGATTTGGGTGCCGGGACATGAGGATATAAAGGGCAACGTAATAGCCGATGAACTAGCCAAGGAGGGCTCTAAGAGACACTTCATGGGTCCAGAGTCTGTATGTGAGATTACTAAGGATTCCGCAAGAAGGGAGATCTGGACCTGGTTAGATAAAGAAAGTACAAATAAATGGAGGTCGACTGAAGGTCAACTCCATACCAAAACGCTGATAGGGGATGGGGATGGTAGTTTCTCTGATAACCTACTCAAGCGCAGTAAGAAAGAAGTTAAAACCATTACTGGGTTGGTAACTGGACACTGTCCTCTGAAAATCATCTATACAACACAGGCCGTGTAAGCGAACCGTGGTGTAGAAGATGTGAACTACAGGAGGAAACGAGTTTACATGTAATCTGCACATGTGAGGAACTGAAGGGTACTGAGGCAGAAGTATTTCGGGACAGATCTATTGGAGCCCTCGAAGGTCCTCAAGTTTCCACTGGGCAAGATACTGGGCTTTATAGAGAACACCAAGCTGCTCGAGTGGAAATAAGAGAATCAATAGGGATGGTACAATGAGCACCAAGCTCAAGTGCCTACCCTAACTTGAATGAATGAATGAAATGAAGGAAGCCTAATGTGGATTGATAAAAAGTGTAATTCTGCGTCATTTCTAGTTATAATGTACAGAGTGTTCCATTAAAAAAATCGGAAAAAATCATTTTCAAAACGATAAAGTCAATACTTTCTTGGTGATCACCCCGTCGTTTGGTGATAAAAATAATTTGCCATCTTGACCTAATCTTAGCTAATCCACACAAAAAAAATCATTGTTACTTGAAGGCGGTTGGACGTAGGAATATTTTCTTTGGTATAGGCGATTTTTCAGTCTTCGATGAGAAGCAGACTCGAAAACCACAAAACAAATTACTTTCATAATCTGGAGAAGAATGGAGTGTGATTAGGAACCTTTCATAATGTAAACATACATAAGGGGTCCTATTTCGAAGAGAGGACTTACCTAGACTGGGGCCCTCTGACATCCTACACTTTCTGAAAGGAATAGGATTGAAAGGCCAGCTGTAAAGCAGCAAGAATAGGGGACACAATAGATCTTTTAGGTCGCAGTGTAGCACCACCCTTCTACCTACATACATACATACAAGGGGTCCTATTGAAATGATAAATTATACCATGGCACCTTTTTATGAAACATCCAGCATATTGTAGTATATTTGCTACAGCTACCCACACAATTAGCCGTATATTACGTTCTCGAAATGTCAAATTGCTATGTAAAATACAGCTGGAGTCATAAAAAATTACTATTGTTGTATACTACCTTATATTCCGTTTTACTTTTTTTCTCAAATTGTTCCACCATAGCAAATTGGACCAAATTTTCACACAGTAAAGCCAGCATATAGGAGCATATTTGACGAAAGTTTGGTGATTGTGCTTGGAAGGCCCCTTCTGAGAGTCCCAAAAATATTTATTAATTAATTTATTTATTATTTTTATTAACTACTTAAGATTGTCACAGCAGGGTCAAAATTTTTGAAATGGGAGTACTGGTTAACTAAATTATTTTTGTAACATTTCAAATCGATTGGCTAAAAATAGGCGGAGATAAAAAAAGATAGTTTGGGGGTTATTTGCTTCTATGAATCTTGCACAAGTGTTTACCTTCATAAAGCGTAAACTTTGTATGGGTTTTCAATTCAATACCATCGAGAGCACTTTTCAGTAGGTTATCCTATATACCCTTAGTTCTTCTAATCATACACCAGTAATACAGTTAATTAAGTATCAAAATGGTTGCTAATAGTTATTGTTGAAAAGTAAGAGTGAAAGAGGTGACAGAGTGTACATCCTTTGTAATTTTGGGTTACAAGTAGTAAAAGCACTAAGTGTGCCTTCCAGAACACTTGTGCCACTGTCGTTGACTTATACTTTAATAAAATATCAATGGTACTTTATCCAAAGCTCTCAACATTACAAATTGATAATAATAAATCTGCTATAAAATTGGAGTTAATCCTTACATACGTTTATCAGTTAATATATTATTTATTGTTTGATGAATTGTCAAAACAGAACAAATAAGTGTCAGTGCAGTAGAACCATCAATTCATAAGATAAACAAGTTTAAAACTCACCCTAACTCCAATTATATAGAAAATTAATTATAACTTCGCCATAACAAGTAAGTAAGTGATGTTCTACCATTATCGTTTTCGAGATTCTCATAATTGAAGGGTTTGAACTAATATACTATAATAACCTAGTTTTATCTTGCGTCAATTAATCAAAATATTTATTAATTAGACTTCCATAGTTACTATAGGATATATAAAAAACCGTTAAGATCTTGTATAATAATAATATAGATACACAATTGATTAACAGAAGCAGAGCTCTGAAACTGAAGTCAGTTATAAAAACAGATATGTGTGCAATATTTTGAAGCACGTATTTATACATTAAAGCAGTCTGCAGACCATAACATTACTTAATTGTTATTATTAACCGAGTCTATTGTTTGAAACAGAAAATGTACATAATTAAAATTGGATCGGCAATGGTCATATTGATTTATATTTGATATATTATATCAAATACTATAATAAATTTCTATTTATATAGTATTCCAATAAGTTTATTTAATTAACGTAAAGGACCTGGCTTCACCTCGATGTATATTTATTTTGTTTTTGTTATATATACATTACGTTGATTGAGTGTTCGTTAACATTGAACAGTGGCATGAGCAAAATACAAGGTTTAATCGAGTGAAGTGACCCGAATTTTTATTCTGCGCATTGCTAATGTAGATATCTACTTTGTTGATTAAATACTGCAATACACTAAATAGTATAAAAAATGAAATATAATCTTCCTTTGGAAATATCTAATCATGCATGTTGATATTTTTTTTTTTATGGTTTATCGGGATGGTATTATATGACATAAACATATTTAAAATGCATTATGTGTATCTGCTTGCATCCTTGTATGTCCTGTCTGTTTTTATATTATGGTTTTATGCATATGATATTAATATTAATATTTTTAATGAATTATTTATTCATTGTCACAAGAATGTTTGGCGCGTTGCATTAATTTGTAGAATAACTATGTTAATTTTCTTCCTATAAAGTGCAAATGTTTTGTTTTTAAATATTATTTATGAGAGAGAGAGAGAATAGGATCATGAAAAAATCGTATTTTTATCACTCGCCAGTGATATTTTCCGTATTCTGCTAACGGCAGCTGCAATTATTTTAGTAGCTATCATGGAGCCAATGTTTGCAGTGAACATTATATTATAGAACATTCCAATAAGGTTTATATAAATGTGGTATTGTTTAAGTATTATTTTTTGCCACTTTTTTGCCAAACTTTGGCCTTAATTATAAGAGTGCTCTACTCAACGTATGCGTAGAAGTAATTTTTTTTTCTTAATTTAATTTCTCTATTTCTGCACTATTCTTACTTATATTAAGTACGCATTTTATTGTGGTAAAAGTACATTCTGTCTCTTTCAGATACGAATTTAAATACCTACTAAATTGTTGAAAGACTAAAAATTTTGAAAACAAAGTATTTATAAATATCGCTTTTTTGTGTTAGATAATTTTTTTAGCCATGCGATGTTTGTGTTGTTTTTGTTTAAAGATAATAGATTATTTTCCTGAATGCATATAGTCGAAATTTACGCTTCTTTAAAATGTTTAAAGCTCTCCGTCGAGAAATTGTACTGTAAGCTTCAATTTGTCGGCTCGAAACAAAATGATTGGCAACTACAGCGCTAATGACATTAACAGCATTGTTCTTCGAGTCTTCAATGTTATATTTTTTTGTCTTTGTCGCTTGAACGAACCAAAATTAATAAGATTTTCTTTTGGTCTTGGAAACATATTTTTATGCGACTGTCTTCTGTCTGTAATACGGTAAAAGTATGTTTCAGCTGCCGCATCAGCATTATTATTATGTTGAATAAAGCACTCTAGAATATCATACACATTAAAAAAATTTAGGCATTTTCCCTTGGTAAAAATCACTTTTTTTGACAAAATCCGCACTGTAAATGTACGGAAACTTAAGGAAAATGTAGAAATGTTAGAAATTTTCCTATAATACAAGCATTTTACGTGAATATTGCAGGAAAATTTCTGTGCTTAAAAAAGAATCTTTGACATTATAATATTACCAATAATAATATTAATGTCTCTTAGGAAAAACTTTAAATTTCTTACAAATTGGAGAATTACAGTCATAAATATAATAATTTTCAAGTGATAAGGAAATAAGCAAAGCGCGCATGCATTAATTTAGAATGTTCTGGTTCAAGTCAGACGTCGGCGGAAATGACATGGTATTCGGTCACACCTGGTTCTGTTTTCTTGTTATTTTAAAACTATTATACAGATTATTAGTAAGTGGTATTAATACATATTACAAAATCTGTTTGTTGTTCTTTTAATACTTTAAAGTGTGTACGCATTCTACTAAAATTTTGAGCATGGAATATCCGAAACAACTTAATTGCATGCACGTTCAAACTAATTCAACATTATCTGTTAAAAACTTACCCACACACTAAAAAATTTAGGTAATTTTTTTTAGTAAAAATCATCTTTTTGCATAATTTTTCGCATTCTATGAAGGCAAATGTACAAAATGTTTTACGTGAATATTAATGGAAAATTTTTGTTTCTTAGAAAAAAATCGTTAACATTCTAATATTACTAAGACAATTCTTACAGTTTGGATAATTATAATATCTTTTATTCAAATAAATTACCTTAACAGCAAAAAAATATTTTCTAGTTATATGATATCAAGCACTTGCGATTTTATTAAAGAAACTATTTATTTTATACAAAGTCGGTGCAGTTACAGATAAAGTAGTAGTAGATTTATATCAAAATTGTATTACAAAACTGTAAATTATCAGGTCATGATATTCTAAATATATAATACCAAAGTTTTCTGGTCTATAGTAACAAATACGTTAAACATATTCTACAAGTACAGAAATTGCCGTGTAGATGGCGGTTCTCATATTTCACTGCACTAAATTTCCATTCTCGATATAAATTTTCTACATGGCAGAGGATAGTTAAATATTCATCTATTACTTGCCAGATAAATATTTCTTAGGTTTGTTATTACAATAGTTGCCCGATTGCACACGGTGGCCCTTGATTTAATCGCCAATCTGGCGAAGCAACGGGTAACTGACGTGCAGTGGTTTTTGGGTAAGCATTAAAAATGTTCATATTTTGTTTGTCTTTTATGCATTAAAATCTAAGTAAATACACTCTAGCAGGGCATTTTCATTTCGAAGAAATATTTTCCTTTTTGTTAGAAAAAAATCAGAAATACTTTTCCTTTCAAACAAGAAAAACTTTTATGGAAATTGTCACTACCTTAAAAACTTTACTTGTGAGTATTCCAGACTACAGGAAAAAATCTTGGAAAAGTTACCCTCATATCGAAATTTTGGCATAAATATTCCATGTTACATGGAAAACCCTTCGAAAAATTACTTATAGTTAGAAATATTACTTCTAAAAGTAAAATACCTGTACGGTTTTAGTGGCACAAAATTGCCTCAAGATCGTACCGGAATTTTACCAAAAATTATTTAGTGTGTAGAGCTGCACCAATTTAAACATGAATTCTAAAAACAACTTAAAGATCGCAATCATTTCTTCATCTTGTATTATTTCAAAACGTTTCTTTCTTTTTCGAAAATATTTATCCATTTATTAGCATTTAAAATTTCTCAGTGATGATTTTTTTTGTGATAATTCTTTTAATTTTCTTTTTCGTGAGGTTTTTTGATTATTTTCAACAATTTTTTTCTCAAATCCTGTAAACTACTATTATTTTCAGCAGCCACTTCTTTTCTTCCAAAAAACAGTCTGCAAAAACCATATTTTCTCCGTCATCTACGTAGGTTTTTACAAACTCTGTTGTAAAACAATCCAAATATTTGTTGTTCAGTGTCTTTTCCTTAATGTATTTTTTTTATTTTTCCATAAGATATTGTATTCGTAACAGCTGTATACAAACTCGCTGGTTGTAAATCTTCCGGGATACTAAAAAATCGGCCATCTTTTGTACCTATTGAAGGTATAGCAATTATATTTGATTTCCCATCTCCTGATAGGTTTACAGTAAACTCACTTATTCATTTCTATTAAAAGAAATTCCAAAAAAATATCGTTTTATAGTGAGATGATTTTTTTTTTATATAGGAAATTGATGCGACCAAATAATACTTAATTGAGTTTGTCTAAAAACAAAGTTTGTAATTTATTAAACTGCATTTGCAATTTTATATAACTCTTACCTAAAAATAAAGAAACCACATTCAATGGGGGTAAATATACAAAATGTTTCACGTGAACATTAATGGAAAAATTTCTGTTTCTTAGAAAACAGAAATGAAATGAAATTTGGACTACAAGTCAATCGGGCCTTTTAATTCGTTCACAATGAAGATAGGAAATATGGTATATAGGCCACAAAGAAATTAATAATTTAAATTAAGTATGACGAAAAAATATACAGGATGTTCCATTTAAAAAAAAATAACTTTTGTAAATAATTCGTACAATACTAAATTTAAAAAAAAATCAAACATGCCAGTGTATTCCTCATAAACAACCATATAAAATATATCTGAACGTATTTCCTCTATATATGATGGCAACAGACTTATAATGGTTAAAAGAAAATTGCTAACGGCCGTTTGCACCGTTCGTGATTAAGTTATAATTAAAATTTAATCATAATTAAAGTTTAAATTCCCTTGCACCGACTGCTTAACTAATAATTAAATCCTTAATTCTTGATTATCTTTAATATACAGGATGTTCCATTTAAAGAAAAATTAACTTAAGTACCCAAGGTACGAATTAACTCATAATTAAAGTTGGCGCAAGCGTAGTTTTCTTTGTTTACAATCGTGTTTATAGGCGATTATAGGTTATGTTATGCGGCTTTTGGTTATAATACAAATATGTAAATAGAAATAGCTGGCTAATTAAAGTGTTTACTTTAAAGATTAGGACAAAGAATAGCGGCGTGCAAGAAGTGTATATTTGGCAGGGTTTTAGAAAGTCCAAGGTAAATCAAAAATTAATTCCCGAAATAAAAACTGACAATAAATGTATTGGAGGATTACTCGTGGTTTCAGGTGGGAATGACCTGGAGGTATTTCGTAATAGGAAAGGATATCTTTTTATAAATTCACAATTTTTATGTGATGCTAATGTAAAAATAATGGATATCGTAGTACGATGGCCAGGGAATACACACTTTAACGATCCATTCTTTTCCCTAAGCGACAGTGGATATGCCTCAAAAACATATTTATTGAGCCCACTGTTAAATTCTGAAACAGTTGTGAAAAATCATTATAATGAAAGCCATATTACAACACAGAATGTCATTGAAAGCATGTTTCTAAGAAGAATGTTTTCCGATACTGGCATATGGTTGTCGCTTAAAGCTGGATACCTTTACGGCAGTAATAGTTGGTACCTCAGTATTGCACAATTAGCCATAAATGTGGGTGAATAGGAAATCAATGAAGAAAAATTAAATCAAAAAATTTTAAATGGACAACTTCATGAGATTAATTATGACGCTGTTGATGATGTACCTGCTGCGACACAGGCATTACTAATTAATGATTATTTCAACAATTTGTAATTCATTGCTATATAGAAATTAACTTTTGAACATTTTTTTTTTGTATTTGTTTTCTTTGGCTTTTGTATAAACGAAATATATTTTAGTTACTCTAAATGCATTATCATTTTGATTTTTTTAAAAGAAATATTGTGTATGTAATTAACCATTTATTTATTAAATAAAAGGAACAAAATATATCCGGAAATGATGGTAATAATAAAATAATTCTAACAAGTAATAGCAGAGGTCAAATAAAGTATCAAAAATTGGAGCATTTGCAGAACAAACAAGTAAAAGAATTGCATAATGAAAAAAAAAACCTGCATTCACATATTAATTTCCATTTTAAAACTACTATTCAACTTTTTTTATTTCAATATGTAGTTCTGTGGCAAGTTTCTTCAGCTTAAATTCCAACAACTTTCAAATGCCGCTTAAAATCGCGCATTCGCATAGCGGCAATTTTCATTATGATGGAACACTGTTCCCAATATAAATACAATTTTTGACTAAAAACTAAACTTAACGCACTACCAACCTACATGTCTGACGCAAACTTTTTAATTAACTAATCATTAATTAAATTTTTGTTCGGTGCAATCCTATTCATATTTAATTCGTAATTAAATTTAATCTTTGATTAGTTAATTAAAATATTAATCACTAATTAGCTTCAATCTGTTTGGATCACTAAGCCAACCTCAAGAAAAGGGTGACCGTAATCTTCTGCTTACTTTTCTTATATCTATTACCGTTTGGTCTGCACCTTATAAGAATATCGAAGTTTGCCCACCGTGTACACTCTTCCCATACAAAATTCATGTAAAAATTGAAAAAGGTGCATTCAGGTGGCCAACGAATAAACCAAATAGCAGGTAATAGTTTTTGCTTCGAATAATTTCAAATTCGCATAGCATACATTTAGTAAAATTCGTTTCTAATTCCAGAGAACCGGTCCCACCCGGATACCCGTGTTCGGGCCGAGGATCCCCGTTCCTGTACCCGCCAACGCGAACGACAGATTAATAACGGCCGACCAGACAGCGCATCAACAGCACGACGCGACAGTGATACAGCGCAAAAAGATCGCGGACGAAGTGACCGCCAAAGATATCGGTAAAAAAGTGCGCGTAGCGGACAAGGAAGGGATCTTACGTTTCGTGGGCAACGTGCACTTCACGACCGGCGTGTGGTGCGGCGTGGAACTAGCTAGCGCGGTCGGTAAGAACGATGGCTTCGTGCGCGGTGTGCGCTACTTCAGTTGTCCGGCCTCGCGCGGCTTGATGGCGCCACTGTCCAAGGTGTCGCTGATCGACGAAATAGCGGAGGACGCCGCATCGGGACCGTATAGCATGATATTCGACGCCAACGATCAGCTGGTGAACAATACGTACACGACGATTAGGTCGCAGGACGATAATAATTACGATTTAACGAAGGATAGGAAAAAACCGCCGTTGGTGCGGTCGGAAACCTTCGATAAAGCGGACAACACGGAGACTGGCGCGCTTTCCTCGATACGCAACGCGAATAATATCACTTTTATACAGCAGGACGGGGCGGCGAATACGACCGAGATTAAATGCGACACAGTCGTGAATATTCCGCAAAATCGCTCAATCTGCGACGATTCCACGTTGAAGGAAAGCGGAGACGTTAACGAGACAATTATCAACATCTCCATAACGAAGAGGAGGTTTTTCAACGTGACTCACAGCGATAAAGAGATATTGAATGTGACGCGAAGCAAAGACCCACAACATAATACCAACAAAACAGCGCCTAGAGGATACGACAACAACGTAATTTTCGACGTAAAAACAGACAAGAAGCTAAACGCCACTATAGTCAAAGATACCCCCAAGAACAAAGCGCCGTCCGATTTGAATTTGCGAAGTTTCAGTTGTAACGAAACTGTCATCCTGAAGAACATCAACGAGTCCTTTGATAGGCCCAAGAGTTATCCGATAACGGATAATTACTTCTCGCCCATCAGAGCCTCACAACAAACAACTGGTAATATAAATCATTCGACTCCCTTGCGAACAGATCGAGAGACGGTTCTAGGAAGATCATTAACTTTATCACCTACGAATCATAACATCGAAGATGAAAGCGCCAAGAGAGATTCGCTGGATTGCGACGAATCTCTCGGCATTTTAACGCCGGATCAAATGGTTGATAACCTATCATGTTTCATCACTTCCAGATCTCCATCTTCGGAAAATATACCGTCACTTTTAAACGACGTCAATATTGTTATGAAATATCAAAAAGAGTCGGACATGAATAGTCCCAACATCGTCGATTCCAGTCTTAAGGATTACAGTTTAGGTCTACTCGACGTCAACGAGGTTTCCACATTCATGTCGGACACGACGATGAATATGGAATTACCATTGGATACTGATAACAACAAGAAAGATTTCCTCTTGACCAGGATAGATCAAACGCCGTCTCCCGAAGAACTACCGCTGGATACCGCCCTTATAAGCGTGGAGGATGGCGTAAGCTCTGTCATGGAAACGAAAACCGAGCCGACGCAATCAAAAACGACCAGCAACTTCATCACCAGCATTACGAGCATAACCAGCATCGATACCGGTTATCAAGGAGATGGAGAGATGTCCAGGCCTGCCAGTCGAGGCGCTGATAATTCTCCTCTGACGAGAAGACCGTTAGCAAGGCCTCAGCCTAGGAGGCCTGATCCGATGACAGACTCTGATTTCTACACCGAGAGCGATGCTGATAACCACGAGGAACACCCTTTGCGTGGGGATAGACGCGCGCAGGTCATCGACGGCACCCTATACGGTGTCGATCCTCAAGCTGCCGCAGATATTTACGTCAATAACCGTGAGAATATGGATTCTAGCGGCATATTTACCGATTTAGAATCGAACATTAGAACTGAAGAACTCTCCAGCGCGGATACCGACTCCAAACCCGCGCCCAACCTCGACGTTTCCCCATCAGACTCTTCCACGAAGACGATTTCCGACAACAGTCAAAATAACGTCCTAATCATGACGTCTACTTCTTTACAATCCCCAGATTCTAAGAACGTTTCCGATAGTACCGTCAAGGAGATTTCCCCAAAACGGCATACGCCTTCACCATCCACCGTAACTTCGAGTCCTACGAGTGTAAGATCTCCCAGACATAATAACAAAGATGATGCTCCTAAGAAGTATAAGATGCCAAAGAGGAATGTTGCGTCGAAGGTGAAGGCCATGTTGGAGCCTGCCAATTCGCCGAATGTTGAAAAGAAGACTGTGACGAAGAAGCCGGTCGGGCGATGGGATGCCGTCATGAATAAAATATCTAAGGGTCAGGATCAAATTAAAAACGCGGTGAAGGAAGTAAAGTCAAAAGTGTTCGCGACGATAACTACTACTAGTACCATCAAGATCGAACCTCCGAAAACGTCACCTAGGCCTGCCAGTAATCAGAAATCTCCAAATAACAAGCTGTAAGTATCTTTGCTAGATTATGATAATAAATGCAGGATATTTAGAAATTGATGTAGGACCAATCCTAGTGTTTTTGCCGCTATAGTTAGATCCCAAAATTTCACTAGAAACTGCAAAAAAGAAACAAATGAAAGTTAAAAAAAGATAATCATAAAAAAAACGAACCTGGGTAGTAATTACAGGAAAAAAATTGGTTAAATGCTATTTGAATGAATAAGTTTTTATTAAAAGAAAGTTATAAATACCCAAGCCTTCTTTAAATTTCTAGAATAGTGAAGATCTAATCTGGCAAAACGATACCTCCCAAAGAATTGAATTGGATTGAATCCAAAAGGCAAAATGGGTACCTACTCGGGTATATAGATTACATAACATACAGTGACCGGCAGAAAGTACGCAGCATATGGGAAATTTTTTTGTTTTGAATTTAGTAAATCTTTTTTCTTACAGTTTACCTCTGCATGTCTTAAAACTGAAATAACACTCATCAAATCTGTCGAAAATTTTAATTGTATTCGAGGGAAGGTCAAAAATATGAAATTACGCTAAAAGTAAAGTATCTCAGTTTTTGAGTTTAGAAGATTCTTTTATTAATAAATATTGTTTCAAATTAAACGCTATATCCAAATATGAAGTTTCGCTTAATTTGAGCAAAAAATGAGATTTAATCATTTTTTCGCAATTACCTGTATACAAAATTTATTGAGATCTTACAGCAGTCATATCCTATTCTGTGTATAATTTGTGAGAGAAAATCATACATGCTATACCAAATTAGTTAGTTTAGTTTACTTTAAAATGCGATTATAATTTTTGCTGTACACCTTAATTTGTTTTCAAATGATACAAAATAATTACATCTAACTGAAATTTTGTGACACATAATCGCTTTAACTTCGTCTTTCTTTTTAAATAGGTCCTCCGCAATCACCACATGTAGAACAAAAAATAAAACGCAATGCATTTACAATAATGTCAACAGCGAATATTTATTGGTATAAAGAATAAACATTAAACTTCTACATGTCGCCTTCCGTTTTGTAAACATTTTGCCTGTCTGTGATTAAATGTCCCTTGCAATGTTCCGTAAAGAAAACAGGATTGATTTCCGCGATACATTGTTTAATTACATTTTTTAAGTGGTCAATATTTCTAAATGGTCGAAATTTGTAAACTTTATTTTTTATGTAACTACAGAAAAAGAAATCCATTGAGGAAAGATCTGGCGATCTTGGAGGGCAGAGATTTTCCGAATAGCGGCTGATCCATTTGTTCGGAAATCGTTGATTTAGCCATTCTCTTATTTGCAAGGCGGAATGGATGCACCATCTTGTTGAAAATAGAGATTTGCTCTTAAATTGCAATTTTGGGAACTAACCGTGCCGTTGCTTGTGAAGGTTGCCTCATCTGTAAATAATATTCGCTTTTCAAAATATACATCATCCTCTTTCATGCTCTGGAACCATAAGCAAAAATCTATCCTAGCATGTAGATCTCGTTCTTGAAGAGTATGAATAAATTTAGGCTTATACGGCAAATACTTGTTTTTCTTTAAAATTCTTCTAATTGATTTTTCAGAAATACCGACTTCTTTTCTTTCCGACAATGGCATGGTAGGAAATTTAGATACAGATACTAAAACATTCAAACTATTTTAATAATAATAATAATAATAATAATAATAATGTATATTTATCCAAACGACCAAGAGTACAAGAAAATACAGAACAAGTACATGTGGTATAGGATAAGTCAAAGAATCTAAGCCAAAAAATGATAATACAAAATAACAATTAATACTAAAAGTTTAAGCATTATAAAATAAAAGAGAATACATTTTCAAAACATAACAAAATGCTTTCCTTTGCACACACTTTTTCGATGCGATTATTTGCATTTATTTCTCACTGAACCAGTTTTGCTTAATTTTTTTCACAATTCTTAAAATAGTGGTATAATGTATATTGCTATTATGCCTGTTGTTAAAAATATTTGCTGTTTGGCGATAGGTATGATAATTTTTTGTATCATAACTATTTCAATTTGTTCTTTTAAAGACAACTGTTCGGCATTTATCATTTAGACAGCAAAACTAAATGTCTCAATGACAGTTATTTAATTTACTTGTTTGTCATGTGCTTATTGCTACTTTGATTTTTACAATAAGTAATTCTGATCCCTAAGAAAATAATGGATGTACATACGTGCACAATTTTTTATAGTTCTAGTAGAGAAATGCTACTAATAAAGAAGCATTTGGTAGTTTCTTGAAAAAAAAAAGCCATTGAAAAGTTGGTTTATGTTGTAATTATTAAAAATAATAATCCCATTTTAACGTTTTCCCTTTCAAGGCTACAAACATTTTTAAACTAACTAATTTGGCATAGCATGTATGATTTTCTCTCATAAATTATACACAGAATAGGATATGACTACTGTATGATCTTAATAAATTTTGTATACAGGGTAATTCTGAAAAAAAAACGATTAAATCTCTGTCATTTTTGACCTTCCCTCGTATACAATTAAGTTTTCGGCAGATTTGATGAGTGTTATTTTAGTTTCAAGACATGCAGAGGTAAACTGTAAGAAAAAAGATTTACTAAATTCAAAGACAAAAAAATATCCCATATGCTGCGTACTTTCTGCCGGTCACTGTATATGTAGTTTCGGTGGATATTTATTATGTCTATTCTTTTAATGCGTGATAATACTAATTAATAGAAATCCCAATACGAATTGTTAATATATGTTTATTTACTTATTGTGTAAGTAAATATATCGAATTTAGTGTATCCTGTACACTTCTCACAGGAAAAATTGGGACACCAGCAATTCAGAATTTTAAAATTTCTTGATTGTAAATGCAACTTTCGGAGGACGTATTCACTTATCACAGCCATAAATCACTTAATTATGTATATTACTGCGATCAAAGGTAACGACTAGAAATTTAAACAGAAAAATGAATGTATAGAGAGAAAAAGGTTTATGTATAGAATAAACAAATCCGAGTTTCGGTGGCGTATAAAAAAAATACATAACAACAAAAAGAACTCTTAAATAGACGGCTTCATTTAGAAATATATATGTATTTAACTTGTTTGATGTTATGTAGAGATAATTCTTTTTTAAGAAAACATGTGGTGATGGGATTTTATTATTTAATATTATGTTACTTGTTAGTGCTGCTTTGATGTTAGTTACTTACTTCGATTTATGCTCGCGAGTATTAGTTTAGCAATAGACAATATGTGAGTCAGCCTCGTCAGTTTTGGGGATAATGTGATTTTCACAGATTTACTGACTACTATTGACACTATTATTGATGTATTAATTACTATTGTTGTTTAATATTCTTAAATATTGTATTACTATAAAGTTTCCTTCTATCTATAAAAAAATACCAAAACCAGGTTTAAGGTTATTTATAAAATTCTTAAATAAAGCAATTGAGTTCGCAAAGAAATTATTTATTTTATGAACCCCCCGTTTATTGTATTTTCATGAAATATATCTTAGCTATCGCCTGTGTAATCTGACGTCGTTGATCTATTTTCTTGTATATGGCCAACACTGGGTCTCTTTACAAACTGTCTTTATATAGCACAGGTTTATTAACAATTATTTAAATATTATTGGATTTATAATACATAACAAACATTGTAAGAAAGCATATTGTTCGTCAATCTCAGTTAGTGCTAAAATATTTATTGTTGAATTTGATACATTTAATACTTTTTCGTTGCTACTGCCCGAAGCTGTGTTACAGATCAAAACTGTTAGCTTTATTTCAATAAAATAGAACGACATTGGATTACACAGGCGATAGTCAAGATATATTTCTTGAAAATACAATAAACGGAGAGTAATAAAATAAGTAATTTCTTTGCGAAATTAATTGCTTTAAAAATTTTGTAAATAATCTTAAACTGTTTTTGGTAAT
The DNA here is from genome assembly GCA_004143645.1 of Protaetia brevitarsis. NCBI lineage: Eukaryota > Metazoa > Arthropoda > Insecta > Coleoptera > Scarabaeidae > Protaetia > Protaetia brevitarsis. The sequence continues at coordinate 701,967 of RXPK01000149.1, read as the reverse complement.
TTTTTAATACATAGAAACATATTTTGTAGTAATACAATATTTAAGAATACTAATGAATACATCAATAATAGTGTATTTAATCAATGTGAAAATCACATTGTTCAAAAACTCAGGAGGCTGATTGACATATTGTCTATTGCTAAAGTATTACTTGCGGGCATAAATTAAACTAAGTAATTAATATCATAGTAATAGGTAATATAATTTTAAAATCCCATCACCATATGTTTTCTTAAAAAAAGAATTATCTCTACATAACATCAAACAAGTTAAATACATATATGTGTATTTCTAAATGGTGCCGTCTACTCAAGAGGCCTTTCAGTTGTTCTGTATTTTTTTGCATTAATATTTCCGTATTCGGTATTTCTAAGGAAACACCGCCACCGAAATTCCAGTGTGTTTATTTAATGTATAAACCTTTTTCTCTTTATATATTTATATTTCTGTTTAAATTTTTAGTCTTTACCTTTGATCCCAATAATACACACAGAAAAGTGATTTACGGCTTTGATAAGAGCATAATCCTCTGAAAGCTGCATTTACACCCAAGAAATTTTTAGATTCCCGATTGCTGGTGACCCGATTTTTCCTGTGAGAAGTGTACTACGTAAAAAAATTATCAACAAGAGATGGAAATTGGAAAATCCTCTTAAATGTTACTGTAACACAATGGACACACCAAGGCCTAAATGCTTATATTTTTTGTGGCAAGCTGCTAGTAGTTGCAATTCAAAATAAACTACATATCCAACCCGTGTAGCTCCAACTCAAAATTTATAACCCCACCTTATGAGTTTGTTTTGTATTTGTTTATTATCATATATGTAATAATAAATTGAATACATCAAATTTGTTATGTCCTATTATCCTGCACATTATTACATTATCAGTGAATAAATTCCATAGCATTTTAATTTAATACCTAATAATTTTTCTTTATAGATCAGTATCTGCTGATGTTAAATTCCTTAAACTGGCTTGAAAACCAAAGCACGTCGTGGCGCCTCATCGTCAAGTGCATTTTAAGCACTTTTGAAAGTTCTGTGAACCCTCACGAATCTTGTTCAAACTACCAAAATGTTTTATTTTCATATATACAATTCTAGCATATTCTCTTGTGTTGTAAATGTGTAAATGAATTTGTGTTTTGACTCTCCGCTTGTGACTTTGTAACATATCATAGTTCTATGAATAAATTTACACCATTAATCCATGTAAATCTATTAAGAACATCCGCTTTATAATTGCTCCATGTTCTTTAGAATCCCACACGACACAAACAAAGCATAACCCATCCACAGCATTACCTCCCACATCTTATTGCGCTAATTACCGATTTCTAATTAAAAATTTCTTCCCTGTTTTCGAAGACGACGTGTCCGTTCCAGGGCGACCACCAACACGACACCGACGAAGAATACCACCACCGCCACCGTCCAAAGCAGCATCCACAGCTCCTTGAGCGATCTGAGTGGAGCGTCTCCAGTCAAGAAGAACGGTAAGTGCTCACGAACACGTTAAATACGTATTTTTAGACGATCATTACGAGGCGTTGGCGTCGACGGTTGAATTGATACACCTCCGCGTTAGATTATCGGTCCATTTAACAAGTCGCCAGCTATCAAACGGAGATGCGTCAAGGAAATTTTCGGATACGCGTCGTGTAGGTACTCGAGTTTTGTCTTTTTGTCTCGGCGACAATTAGGGCGGTTACCAAAAACAGACATACAGCTGTGTTGTATTATTATTATACATAATAGGTTTTGGATAGATTATTAGTTTCCTCAATTTCAGTAATGGAGACATAGATAGGTACCCATATGTGCATCTATTTAGTCTTTTAGTACGGTGAAAGTAGAGGAACTAGTGTATAATTTAAAGAAAAAAACGTTTGTCTGTTGTGGGGATAAATAATCATTACCTTCTATAAATTTGACATATTTGAGAACTGCACTTCACGTCAAAATGTTTTCAAGATGAATGATAATTCTTTCTCTGGTGTTATCAGTAGGCGTATCACAAGAGAGAATAAATTGCAAATAATTTAACCGAGTTTCGAAAACGCGCTGCGAGATAATAAACACGAGACTCCGAAAAGCTAGAGTGGTTATTGTCGAATGGCAATAAGTTTTGGTAATATTTCTGTGCAATTATTTTCTATTCTTTTTTAAACTCTCGTATGGTATTCGATATGTTATTGTTTGACATTACAATCAGAAAATAGCAATACAGAAAATATGATCAATTAAATTTACCCTCTAACAAGCCATGTATATAGAACGCGTCTTGTTAGCGTCATCTTTTTATGCACACTGTATACCAACTCTCAAAACTTAATGTCTAAGATTTTTCACTTATCTGCGCATGCGTGTTTTATTAATGGTAATCTTAACACCATGATTGTATTACTTAATTTAAAATATCATGTTGGTAGCACTTGGTAGTGTCAACGGTATAACATAACCTGCCCCACACACGTGCCACAGAATCAACTTACACGTTTTTAAACTTAATACTGCCAACTCAAATTTAAAGAAGAAAAATTCCATGACTTATTAGAGGATAGAGATATTTGATCATATGGTAGTATATTTCAAACCAAGGGAAAAAGTGTTATCTTGCAGACCATGGGCATATATCACAAACTGAGCCGAAGGCGAGATTTGTAGCTGCCCTAGGTCTGTAAGAGCACATTTTAACGAGGTTTGATTACTATTTTCCCCCAGTCAGTTCCATTCCACCGTCCGTGATAATGGTGAATTGAATTAGTAATTTTATCTGTCAAATATTTTTTCAAAGCTGTCAACTTCAGCGTCGTTTTCCATAATTTATATGACTGTTTAATTAATTATAGTAAGGGTGATTTTCATAATGTTATTTTAAAGCTTTAAAATAATTTTAATTTAAAGTTGTCATAAATAATACACAGACTTTTGTTAAAGTGCTAAAGTGACATTTTTTATGAAACCCGCCGTAAGTGATATTAATCTCATTAAAATTTAGTTTCATAAATGCAATGTAAAAATAAACGTGTATTTGTCTGGTGTTATGTTGTTCCGTGCATTTATAACAAATTTATTTATGAATTTTGTGTTCAAACATATCCTAAAAATAACTATTTGCATAGAAGTTACTAAATTATTACATCATATTACATTATACACATACATTAATTAATTCTTTTAAACTGTGTCATATGTAGTGATATTTGACAATAGTGACAGATCTACCCGTACACTATATTAATAGGTAGGCAACCAACTTAATAAAGTTGTGACCCGTAATGTACAGTTTTCCTAATGCTTAGTATTTCGATTTTTATTTCATTGTACACTTACGTCTTTTTTGCTGGTGAATATCTCTAAATCATATTTATAAATATTCAAAACCGTTTATTGCGGAAACTAAGACGTATGGAAACATTGAAACTATAAGGCTGTGAGAATATTTTGCTTCATATATTTATCATTATAACATAATAATACTAACAGTATAATATGTCCGATGTTCGATATACAGTAAATGCTGTCAAAAATAAACCAACAGTGGCTGGACACAGAAAAGTAATTTCTAAAAGCAAGTGAAAATTTCTCAAAGTACCTTTCGTTCTTATATACAGGTGAGTTTTTTTTATTTTGAGACAACGGAATATCTCTAAAACAATGCATCAAATCAAAAGAAGATCTTAATAAGATTTGTTATAACGTAGGGGGCTCACTCAATGGTGTCGAACTCGATCCCCCACCCTCATCCCTCTAGAGTGAGAGGGGGGACAACTACGAAATCTTAAATGGGAACCCCCATTTTGTATTGCAGATTCGAATTCTACGCCACCAAGTATGTAGTTTTTGTTTGAAACTTTTTTATCCGATTCGTAACAGATTGCGCTGTAATCGCAAAAAATATGATTGTGAACGTCTAGAAAAAATACACAAAAAAGAGAAGCAAGAAAACATAATTTTGTGTTTTTTTTTTATTTTAACATAAACTAACATTTCAAAAAAGCCATGTGTTCGAAACTGTGCCCCTTCACTTCGATACATTTATTTATTCGCAATTGGAATGCTATTCAACGATACAAAACCATACTTTACTCAGTACTTGACAAGCTGTGAATACTTACACATTGTCCGATCCCCATTTAGAATATTAATTATTAATCCAATACAAATTAGTTAGTGTTGAATATTTGAACAGTAATGGAGGCTATAACATTACAAGAGAGAATTGAAGTGATTTACATCTATGGAGAAAGTGGTAGGAATATCGATGATACTGTTAATCTTTATTCACAACGTTAAAAAACGCAAAATCATGTTTGCTTACTTCTCTTTTTTGTGTATTTTTTTCTAGACGTTCACAATCATGTTTTTTTTTGCGATTATCGCGCCATCTGTTACGAATCGAAAAAAAAGTTTCGAACAAAAACTACATACTTGATGGCGTAGAATCCGAATCTTCAATACAAAATGAGGGTTCTCATTTAAGATTTCAAAGTTGTCCCCCCTCCCACTGTGGGGGTGAGGTGGCGAATCGAATTCGGCACCATTCAGTGAGCCCCCTACATTATAACAAATCCAATTAAGATCTTTTTTTGATTTGATGCAGTGTTTTAGAGATATTCCGTTGTCTCAAGATAAAAAACTCAGCCTGTATAAGCAAATTTTCGTGTGCTAAGAAAATTAGAAAAATATCCCAAGATAGTAGTAATCTGTTTACTGAAGAAGGTGAAAAAACGGAAACTAGTAGCAACAAAATTAAAACAGATCACTGCAGTCAATTTTTAATAAATTAGGAAGTACTATCGGCCACATTTCTACCTTTAAACCTAATTATGGACTATCACAACTCTAATATTGATTTAGAATTGCGGTTAGTAGTAAGTAAATGAGTCAGTACCTATTTAAATATTTATCTTTACCACGTGAATGTTCTAAAGCTTCCTGGCGTTTTATAAGAATATTTGAAAACGTATGAATGTATCATATGTGTTCACTCTTTTTTTTTGCTCAACGAAGTACAAAATATTCCTGAGGAATGTGTTAAATTCGACAAGTTTACTTCGCGTGCCAAATCTCTCATTTTGTCTGGTGAAATTCCATTGATTCAGGCGCATAAATATTCATGAATTGCGTTCCTGCTGCAGGAGATGCCCCTAATTTAAATATTCACCCTCCACAATTTTATGTTTACACTTTTATTATTATTATTATTATTACCCATAAATAGGGGAGACATTTTATTGATTACGTTACCATGGGAGCCATATGAATGAATCACAGTGGATTAGGACTTTCGTTTTTAGTTTATCGATATTAATTTTTTTTATTGTTCCAAATCACTTCGACGACTTACATTCGCTTGCAGACTTTTCCTCCCATTTATTGCTGTGTTGTTGTTTGTGGAAGGAAATTCTATCCGGGTAAGAATCTGAGTGTGGACAGTATAATAAACTAAGGGAAATCGATAATGCCAGTACGGAAGCTTTACGTTTCCCCGGTTGGGTGTGGTACTTTCTCGGATATACTTGCGATGGTAAAACGATGTTGCAACTTCGAATTGTTTCCGAGCGAATTTATCTAATAAACATGATTATTAACATTGAAGTGATAAGTGCATACACAATGTGTCTATTCAAGTTTGAATTTATGTATATTATATTGAAGGATCTAATAGAATTAATTTTGAAATGTAATCTTAATTCCCTGAATATCGGCGATTTAGTATATTCATAACTAGAGACCAGATTATATGCAAAGAAAAACTGGAATATATGCGCATATATATGCATCGATTTTTGAGAAAATATGCATAAACTTGGGGCAAATATGCAAAAAAATTGCGACAATATGCAAAATTTTTACATAAAATAAATAAGAGCAGAAATTTAAACATTTACTTTATTGCAGAAAATTTTTTCACAACATATTTCTAAAACAATTTATAATTAAATGTTTTTCAAAATTGTATAAAAGAAAGTTTTGTCTTCTATCAGAATATATATGTTTCGTAATAGAAAAGCTTCTTTCAACATCCACAGATGTAATTGGTGCATTTTTTAACTTTGCAATACATTCTAAACTAAAATTAAAGTCGAAATCGTTTACTGTTTCACTTTCCAAAATTTTCTTAACTTTCTTCAATTTCAAATACCCCCGCATTTTTATTTATCACTTTTTTAAATTTATCGTATATAGAATTACCTATTATACCCTTAACCTTCTTACATAGCATATCAAATTCGTCTACTATTTCGACTGATTCCGAGAGCGACATCCCTTGCGTTTCTAGTTTGCGAATGGAACTTGAAACAAAAGCTATAATTTGACTTAATATACAAAAGGTTTTGTAGCAATTTTGTTGATGTTACTATCTTTTTACAGTTTTCTAGAGCAATGCAGTCAGCAGTGATTTCAAGAATTACGTTTTTTATTCCTTCAAAATTATCGACGAAAAAAATTGCAGCCTCTAACCATGTAATCCATCTCGTAATAATCGGTTCAGGAGGCAACTTAACACCGGGAACTCGCACCTTATAAAATTAGATTCGTAAAAATGCTTTTAAAAATACTTTTTTGACATTGCTAATTAAATCATTAATCAAAGGGAATTGATTCCTAATGTCTTCGGTTACACGATTGAACCCATGAGCTAAACAAGTGATATGAATAATGTCACTATAAAAAAAAATTAAATTTTGTGCGGGTTTTATCATGTATGGTGCAGCGTCGGACAACATTAGTAAAATTTTTTCAGGTTCCAGGTAAAAAGAAATTTGATAAACCTTCTTGAACGAATTGAGCAATTGTCACATTATTTGTTTTTGGAAGTTCTTACAATAAATTAAATATGATTTACCTACAATATCTTCATGAAGAATTCCTATTAACAAATGGGCAATATAACGATCACACTTATCCGTACTTTCATCTACCATGATATAAATAAAATAGTCCTACCAATTGTTTGAATTTCTGCTATTGTTTGCTGGTAACAAGATGTGACATAATTTTTTCGTAAGGTACTTTCGTCAGGTATATTATGTTTGCAATATTATTGCAGAAATGATTTCAAATTAACATTGTTTAACCTTGCTAATGGTATGTTAGACGAAATTAATGCGTTACACAGATCCGTATTATATTGTTCTTGTTCTGAGTTTCGTGAAGTTGATGCTACACATTGACGCATAGATTGCTGCACACATGCGGATCGCTTTAGTTTTTCACATTTTCCAATATGTGATGGAGTTTTAGCGTGTTGATCAATCAGGTGTTTTCTCTCAGAAGATACCTACAACAACAACTGTCATTTTATATCAAAAGTTAAAGAATTTAAAAACAATTGCAAAGCTTTTAGTAAAATTAAACTTACCAGTTTACTGCAGGCTCGACAAAATATTTTGTCGCCATCCTTTACCAGTTCAGGATATGGCTTAATCCATAAAGAAATTTGTTCGCTATCTCATTGTATGTAGCACAGTATTTAAAAACGTAAACACAATTACATGCTGTTTCGCTCAAGGATATTCAATGAATGAATAGTTTATTTGGGAATTAATAATAATAAAACGTATTTACCACATTCCTTCTGCTAGGCGAAATTAAACACGTGCAGTTCTTGGAAAAAAGTATTAGAGAAACCAATGTAAAAGATTGATCGTTCTAAGAATTGTCGGTTGTCGATCTACATTAGGAATTACTAGGAATTTTTACTAATAGAAAGGATAAGAAAAAGCTTAAATATGCAACATATGCAACTTTTGTAAAAATATGCATAGAAATGCCTAAATATCCAATATATGCAATCATTAATTAGCGCTAATTAACTTCAATTAGTGTAATACGTCTACATATAGACTATAATTAAAGATATGCAAAAAATAAAATATATGCACTTTGCATATAATCCGGTCTCTATTAATAACAGTGATTCTATTAGAAAACGCCTCTGATTTTCCTAAGTAGGTATATAATAAAGTGTATAATCTCAGAATCCGTCCTCTATTTATACGAATAACGAATAATATGATAATACAAGCAATTCTATAAGATAGATATCTTGAAGGGGAGAACAAATCTGTGGTCAGCTTCAACTGTTCAAAAATTTATTTAACCGACCTACCTACAAGCCACGTTTAGCTTAACGTTTTAACAATTTACTACATTACCGCAACTACATACATATAAAGTGTTTACTCCGCAGAATCCACCATTCATTCGCGTCACGTGCCATGTAAAGGAAGAATTTTGTGTTATCCTACGCGTAACACATACCAAGTGACCTATCGGCTAGAGATCAGAGATCTATCTACTCAACGGAATACGACAGACGTACTCGAATCGCTTAAAATGCGTTGATTATGATGAATGATCACGTTGCATTGTGGAACTAGGCGGATACGATGCTACCAATAATTCCTTTTTCCCATTAGAATACTTTGTTTTCTTATATCTTTTGGTTGTATCTACTACTAAACTCAAACAATAAACTAAAGACATGTGGTATATAATTAATAATCATATGGGTAGATACAACCCAGCTGGCTTTCCCATGGTAGAGGACTTGGAATCTCTCGCGAATATAGTTTTAATCAGCTGTTTTCCGGGCCTTCATTTGCAACGACAAATACTGTTAATGAATTAAATATAAAAACTAATCCTCATTCATTTTACTTCTTTCCTGTATGTGAGGAGGAAGTTCGAGAGGTTGTTGTCTCCCTTGAGAAGTTCCGTATCCTCGGGCATGGATGGCATCCCTATATCATTTATCAAACAATGACATAAATGCTTACTTGAAACCTCTGACGCACATTGTAAATAGTTCGTTTACAACTGGATGTCCAGCCTTAACGTGCAAGGTTTTCCCTCATTACAAGAAAGGTTGCCCCGACGATTTTATAATTATCGACCTATAAGTCCTTGCCTAGCTTCTCGAAGTTATTTGAGAAAATCGCTTACAACCACTCTACACTTTTACAGTTTAAATACAACATCTTAAGCAGGTTTCAGCATGGCTTTGTCAAAGGCAGAAGCACGGAGACTGCGCTTTTTTAATTTACGCAAAATATTATTTCAGCATTGGAGAAAATAACAATTCCTTGTGACTTTTTATTAGATCTGTCAAAGGCATTTGACAGCATTGATCACCAAATATTGATACAAAAACTTGTGTGTTATGGAATTAGAGGAACTGCCCTGTCATGGATACAGTCATCATGTAGGAAACAAACGGTCTCTATCTCAACTGACGGCAAAACCATCTATTCTAATGATATCAAAGTAAATAAAGCCGTTCCACAAAGTAGTATCTTGGAACCCCTGCTTTTTCTGTTGTATTTTAACGACATCCATGCTGTTGAATGCCCAACGATCGATTGTAATTTTATAACTATTAATTACGCGGATGATAGCAGTGATACTTCTCGAATATTTGTAATTCAAAAAAAAAAATATTACGGACTTTATATAAACTCTATTTTAACCAGTAATGCAGAGGCCTTTTTAAAAAAACTAAAATCTTGACTTTATATGGAATCTATATCTTTGAGTCATTAATATTTCTCTTTAAATATACTAAAATAAACATCTGTTCGATCAAAATCAATTATTTTATGATCATCACACTAGAAATAAAAACGATTACTGCTACCCTAAAACTAGATTAACTTTAACCCAAAATAGTCTAAATTATATGTGCTTAAAATTTTTCAATGTTTTACCGAATGAGCTCAAAATAATCTATTCTTTGGCAATTTTTCGTAAGAGATTATTTAGTTTTTTGTGTAGTCTGATATAACACCCAAGACTTTCTTGATTGGCAACTAAATTGTATTTTATAATTGGTTATGACGTATTGTACTGATATTGCATTATTTTTCCAACCAAGTTACAATAAAATATATTATTATTATTATCTTGCTTAGAGTATTTAAAAGGGCGCAAGACAACGCTTTCGTCCACGGTGCTTTTTTGAAACATTAATACCTCATGTCATGCATTATAACGCATACGTTTTCTTCCACTTCACAAAGTGTTCTTGCAGGCAAGAGTAATTTACGCATCCTTGAATGTTAGCTGTTTACTACGTGTTCCTTTTAGCAGTTTTAATTTTATTTAGGAACAAAAAATGCAAATCCTTCGTATCTATAAATATGCTCAGCGGTGAACGTGCTATTACTTTCAACTGAATCTTATTGTTGTCGTAATTAAATTTACGTCAGTTAAGTGTTGTAAGTTCTTTTGTTGTAGGATGAAATGAATATTAATTGTGTTGGTAAAACGTGTAACAACATTTCTGATATACAACAACAGCCTAACAAATGTTTTGGGTTGGAGAGAGTGCTTAAAAAGTAGGTAAACGCTTAATCCCGTCGATATTTTGAAAGCAATACATGTATAATGATATTAGTTAAAAAAATATATAATATCTTAAAGCATTATATTTAAAATTTTCTTTTGCTAGGCAACTGTTCAGTTTTACTATTTTTGTAAATCATTTTTTAAGTAGTAAGTCGTTTGGATAGTTTATTTTTATTTTTTCTTCTTTTTCAATTACTGGAAGAATTTTTTTATATATGTATGGTTACAGATTATTACTTATATATAATATACAGATTATTATCTATTATTTAATCCTGAATTATTTTATATAGTTACTGTATAATCAAAAAAAATAAATATTTTAGTCCTATAGTTTGTCAACATATACGAAACAATCATTATATATTGGAAATATTGTCTTGTCTTTGTTAACATTCTTAATCGAAGTTTTGAAAAATATTAGGCTAGTATACTTTCTTGGTATCACCGATGCTTTTTTATAAAATTTATAGAATTACTAAATTATTTTAATCTTAACGTTTTGAAAGGTAGTATATAATTTCTTCTTCAGAATATACAGGAATAGGGCAATGTGTGATGGGTTTTTATTAAAAAATAACCTTAAGAAAGTTTTTTTCTAGTATTTATATTCTAGTCGGTGATATAATTTGATTTTCGAGATATGACTCATCGGTAGTTTTTTTTAAATGAATCCTGTATCTTTTCACATTTTGAAAATGAATTTACTTCGTTATATACCCTCACATGTCTTTGCAAAATCACTAAAATATTACTGAAAAAGTCCTAACTTTACATTATTGAATGGAGCTAAATATTGATGTAGATTCTAAGCAAATAAGTTTTTTCTATGTATGTAACTGTTTCTGTTTCCACTTTGTAACACTGTTTTTCTTTTTTGTGATACTATTTGTGGTGGCATTTTATGTGGGGTTGGTGGTGCGACTCATGATTTGACATTTTTATATAGAATTTTGCATGGAATTGCAAGAATTGTGTCACAAACATGGACACGTTAACATTCCCCGCATGGATAAGAAATCCCATTTTTAATAATAAATAAACGTAAATTAATGCGAAATAGAAAATATAGTATAAAACGCACGTATTAAAATGACTGTTGTAATACGCGTACATATACTCGTATTACAACCAACGTCATTGTAACACTAATATTTTAATAAATAAAACGATTCATCTTGTATTCCAAAATTTATATTTTAATACTTTTTTTATGACGTTAGTGGTTCTTGGTGTTTGAGCTCTGACATTCTATAAATATTCTATTTTGTGCGATCTAAAAACGTAAAACTTACTTAAAATAACACATTTATAATTTTTCCTTCAGTATTTGCATACAGTTCACTATTGATGTTAAAGAGTAAAGGTGAAGGGAACTAAATCTTACGTAATAATAAACTCCAACGAAACGGTATTCTGTTATTCACAATGAGACCAAATAACTGATCGTGAATGACATTTGAGATCTCATATACAAGTGAAAGGCATAATGAAGGTACCGCTGCATTTGGCCTATTGTTGGTTTATTTAATATAATAATATTATTTATTATATTAAATAAACCAACAAACCTTTTTAGAATATTATTGCTACATTTATTTTGCTGTTTAGACTGGTAATCTGAGTAGTGAGCCTAGGTTTTTACTCATAATTACTATAACAAATTGACACATAATTTTTTTTTGAATCATTTACATAATGTTAACTATACTTCTGAAGTGACAACTGCCGATCACTATTGCACGGACCCAGCACGACGTCGATTAAAAATTAGAAATAAAAATGCATTGTCTTCTCTATTTCATTTATTTTAAAGTGTGTTTGTCCGTTTGTTAGTGTGTATCGTCTATAGCAATTTGTATTTTATGGCTATAAAAAATATGTACAAAGGTCAAAGGTATTTACGAATTGTGACTGCCTGTATACATACAGTGCTGTTTGGACAGAATTTTTCTGTTTCGCCATGGCAAAATTACATCATTACATTTGATAAGTTGTAAAATACGGAATATTCTCAAACGAAATAGAACTGCCAAAATTTTTCCAAAATCTTATATAATATCTTAAAAAATCGTTCAATTTGGAAATGGAGAACTTAAGGGCAAATTGCCCTTAAAGCATGCCTTACAGTAAGAAAAGCACAACTTGAAAATTTTTAAGTATTCTCTAGTGGTTTTTTGCGTCAAAATTTTTGCGATTGTCTAGTGAAGTGATCAAAAAATAGTAGGTAGTCTCTTAGTATCTTCGTAACGAAACAAAATTTACCTACCATTTTTGCTATTTTTTTATTCACTAAATTGAGTCTATTTTACCCTCCCAAAGTAGACACTTCGTATTGTTTATGTATAACATGTGGCTATTTTATGGACTTCATACTACTTAAACAAAGTGAACTATTCACAATTTTGATATGTTTAAGTTGGTATTGTTTTATGATTTTTTTGACCATTTTATAATAATGATCTTGTCAGCTTGAATAAGATTAATATCAGTTGAAACGTGGCTGAGAAAAATTGAAACATTACAAACATTTAATCGCTTTTTTTTCATTCCAAAATAAAACATTTTTACAATAAGAAACACTTTATCACCAAACTTGAAGATAAACACAAATCCTAATCTAAGCCTTGGTCATCAACCTCATTATGTTACTCAATCCCTAGAGCACAACAGTGCCATTAATAGTCTTATTTTGACCGCGAACTTTTAGAAGCTTTCTCGCAACTTCAAGACACTGCAAGCACCTTCCCTTCGTATTACCGAAAACTGTCAACATAAAAAAAAGTTTGGAATTTGTTTTCATGTAAAGGAGAAAAAGATTTTCATGTCAAACTTCCCTTTGCAGAAGAATTCGATGCTGATGGGACTGAATGTAATAAAAGAAGTTTTGCTACTATAGTCACATTTCGAGTATCTGTATCTTGAAAACTTGTTCATGAATTTAGATGCAAAATAAACAAGGCTAGGAATATGTAACTTTTAAAGTTCAATAAAAACACTCCCGATCCCGCATGCATTGACTATAATTTAAACTTCGATGCTAAGCACAAAGTTAAATAGTACTTCCGTGACTTTTTATATTACTTTCAAGCGTGTAATAATATTCTAATCACATTTCATCGTTTGTAGCAGCTAGGTACTTTACGCTTTCACTTATCGTAGGTAAGTGATATTTTAAGTGAACAATGATGTTCCTTCAAAAAAAAAAACATGTATTCGGTTTCGAACAAAGCTATATAATTGCCAAGCACTCCATTTAGTACCAAAATTGCCGTCACATGTTTTGGGGCATGTAAGAATGACATCACTGAAGCGCAAAAGCAAAAGGGGTTCGCTTAGTCACTTCCTACAGCTCCTAATACACGCGTGCATATAAAATTTATCACAATTATACATAACTATAAAAGCACGTGTTATAATGTATGATGGAGTTTACTGCAGCCAATTACAAATTTCATCCATGACGCCGGATGTATGTATAATATCTAATATTTCATGAGACCGTTAAAATGATGATTTGTACAGACAATGGGACGTTTGACTTTGCGTAGTCGCAACGATGATGAACACGGCTGCTTAGGGCCGAATGTAAAGCATAACTTATACATGCACGTTTATATTTAACCTTGAGGAATTTAAATAGTTCACACGCCGTAAATAAGTATTCAATTGTAAAACCACTAAAAATAAACATTATGAAACGTTTAATGGGATATTTTACTTGTTCAATTCGTTCAATTGAATTATTGAATTGAAATTTATTTGCTTATTACAATATTCTCTCTTGTACAAATGCTATATTCTTTCTGAAAAGAAAGACTAACTAGTGGAATTCGTTTAAAAATTAGTAAAATTAAAGGAAGCAAATGTGGTGAGGTTACAGTTCAAAAACTGCGAATTATCAGGATTTAAGCTAAACTTAAAAAACCATGATTATAGTAATGTTAATTCGCTATACTATTGGGATATCGTATCGGAAATCCAATCTTTCCATGATTTGCGGCTTTCTACGAGGCTCTTCATTTAACTCATCGATTTGCTTCTGTTAGATAACACTGTCCAGCATATTTTTTTTCTCATAAACCATTACGTGTAGTTTTCGGCGTGGTATTTCATGCTGATTCTGAAATTGATTTTAAATTTGCTCCATCACGTCAGACGTTTGAAAAATTATTTTAAAAAGCTTTTTCAAAAAATTCATTAAAATTTTCAAATTAATTTTTATATAAGAAAGATATTACAACATATCCGAGTATTGAGTGGATATGTATTAAGATGTCCTTGTCTGTTTCCTATACGTCACAGCATTCAAACTACCCCCATTTGTGCTCTAGAGCCAATGCAATTAGGAATTGTAGATGTCTGGCTGTGTGGTCTAGGGTGAGTTTTTTTTATTTGGACACCTCCTTTGTTGAAACTTTTTTTTTATTGTAACAGATTGCGCTGTGTCGCAAAAGCTGTTGGAACGTCTGATAAATATACAACAAAGAGAAGCAAACAAACATGATTTTGTGTTTTTTTTTTATTTAGCATTAAATGATATTTCTACTACTATTATGTTTCTAAATAAGAATATTTTTTTTAGAAACATATAAATTGTAAAGTGATTATTGCGTGCATGCACTGTGACCAACGATTAAGGAATATAGCTTACTATAATTAGGAAAGTATTTGGAAGCATAGTATTTTGCAGTGCTTGTATGCGATAAAATGAGTCCGGACAGATATAAATTATCACAACTAATTTAGATGTACTAGTTTTGCTGTGTATTTGATGAATTAGAAATGTCCAAACTGATTTTTAAAGTGAAAAAGAAATACATTAGTGGTTACGGTAAGTTTTAACGAACCAAAGATATTAGTCAGAGTTACCTCGCAATTTAAAATTGAATCTAATCACGAAAGTAATTGTGAGGAATGATCAGACTTTCTTAAATTCCCGACAAATTTGTAAAGTTTAATATAAATAAAAGAACGGAATTTTCTTTTTAGGGCGTCTAATTAACAATCAAATTATTTTAAAATTGTAAATTACAGATGCGGAAAAAAACTTGAACTGAAGGTTCTGGCTTAAATAAAACTGCCTTGATCTAAATTCAATAGGACAATTATTTTATGCAAAGGCAAAAGTTTGTTTGTTAGGAAGATAATCTAAATATTCCAGTTCAATCACGTGGTTTCAAGTTTAAATAAATTAAGCGTGCCCAATTCTAGAAATTACAAGATTGTAAAACTAAAAGCAAGAAAAAAGTTCTGCTCACCCAGAGGTGATTGAAATTAAAAATGAAACGCAAAATTGAAAACAGAAAATTAACTTTAACTATAATGAGAAAAATAAAATGTATCCCAACAAAAAAATAATTTCTTTATCTACATGTGTACACTTCAATATATTAAATTATTAGATGAATTCTTGATTGGCTATATTTTCACAGATTAAATTTAGTATAATTGTATTACAAATGGAAAAGGTTATACAAAATACGTCTACTACGTAATAGTCGAAAAGGAAGTCCTTTAACATAAATCTACAATTTTTTCTTACAAAGAATCCTCTCTCAATCGTACGAATGCAGTCGTATAAACAAGACGCAATATTCAATAGAATCGCATTAAAAAGCACACGCAAAATAATATATGAAGAAATAATGAATGGATTAATTAATGAAACTTAAACAATTAATTAAATACAATAAACTGCTTTACTAAACTTATACAAAATAAACATAAAANCTGTCCGTTTCAGCGTATTATGTTTTTTTTTATGCGTATATTCAATTATATTTTCGGCTGTGTATTTTCTTTTCTATCTAAAATTTTGACTTCATTAAGCTGAATTGTGACCGTGATCAATGTGATGTTTTTTTTAATGCCGTGATATTTTTTGGTATTTGTTCTTTATTCGTTCTTTAGATGTTGTTTGAAGTTCTCCAATGTAGTTCCATTACATTATTACAAGAATCTATAACTACATGTGTTTGTTGTTTGATGCACTTGTCTTTAATTGGCTGTAGACATTTAAGTATTGAAAGTTTTTGCGAGCAATTTGATATGAATGCGAGCTAGAATTTTACCATTTTTTTCTGACAATTGGTTGGGTGTAGGAACAATACATATTTATCAGACGGTTGCGTGCCGTTGTTATTGCAGTATTTTGTTCTATTGTATTGCCTTGTGAAGTCTATTTTTAATAATGTTGTTAATAAATAATCGGTAACTTTTTCTAGTAATGTGTTGTTAGCTCTTAAACATGTCAAAGCATGGCTTGTAAAGTTTAATTTCTGTCTATGATAGCTATGACGACATTCTTTTTGTTCGGAGACGGTTGAACTGAATTAAAGTTAACGAATCTTCCGATGAAGTGGGTTTATGAAAATCTTTGAGAATTTTGTTTTGCATGAAGCTTTAATGGAATTCATGTGTTTTTTCTGTTTCTAGAGTAAATTTTAATTTGGGGTGATAACTGTTGAATTGTTTGAGAAAGTGTTTTATTTTCTGGTATACAAATATAAGTATAAATTCTAATAACGATTTCATATCACTTTCCATATTTAAATTTCGGCTGTATTTTTGCTAGTAGAAATTGGTAAAATTCCTCAAAATATGTAATTCTTCCTAAGTAAATTTTCCTGAATGTAGCACTAATAACAATGTGGAGGAAAGATTACTATTTGTATTGATGTATTTCACATAAAAATCAATTTACCGGCCTAACTTACTCCTAGTTTGGGGTAATACGAGTTACGCCTTTTTTTGGCGTAATTTTACGTTATACTTCATATGTTTTTTCACCCACCAGAATGAGGTAAACTTACCACCATTTTTTAGTACCTCTATCCATTGCCAGTTCACCTGTATTCACTTGGTATATACCAATCGCTGTCTACTACTATAAGAACGGGTACCACGCGGTACCAGACCACGAAGAAATAAAACAACGAATTGTTTTAACTCAAAGACCATGCAAACATCTTATCGTACTTCGTTACTGAAGCCTTCTGTATATAGAAAAAAAAAAAACTTGTTTAGTAGTACTCATTCGTTATACACGTTACGATATTTATGCCTACATACGAAACGCAGCGGGCAAATTTCCTTCGTAATTGATTAGCGTCGTTTTTTTCCGCGAATATCAAGGACGCCGACCTCGAACCTCGCAGTGGAGCGCTGCAAACGGGCACCGCGGCGATTCATCTGGAGAAAGGACGGTCGCCTACGGTTTGTTTCGGCCCTCGCGTAATAATATCCAATTGTGTTGTTGTGACGTGTATTAATTGAGCTCTGCGACCGTCATAGCCTTTGCGTGCGTCATTGACACGTGCAATGCTGGGAGCCTCCACCGGGACACAACGATAGATAAAGTGGATTGATAAGATAGTATGTTTGTCTATATTACACAACAATAGGCATTTAATAAGGGGTTTACGCTACGTATACTCTCACGTTACATACAAAGATATTTATAGATTGATTCTAATCAAATAATTTATTTCAACTGGATTAACAACTAATTAGAAGCAAAGAGATAAGTAAAACATATAATATAAACCCTCTACTGTCAAAGATCGTGAAAATAAACACTGAAATTCTTAATAAAAAGAGACGATTAGCATTGTGTTAACGGACCTAATATAACTTTAGCTACACCATAATCCATGGCAGAGCGTTCAAATACGACATCTGTCAATTTACAACAATTCTATTTTCATGTAAGTATGTGTCTATCCTTGTAGAGTCGCGCCCTCTAACTAACACTACTGCTACACTTTCTTGGCGTGGAATCAAATATTACGTAGTCAAACGTTTTAGACATATCAAAAAAAGATGGCCACAATCATATTGTCCATCTCCTGTGCACCATCAGTAAAGATACCAACGTCTCTGTAACCAGGCTATACTATATTGACGGAATCAAAAATTTACTTTCGTCTAAAATATCCACCGTGGAAACACAAACTATATATGCTATATATCTAAGGTATAGGAATCTAATTTGGAGTATTAAAACAGGTTTCCAAACCAAATAAAATTAATTGAAAAGTACAGCGAGTTTTCAGTTGCCTACTTTCAGCGATTATGAATTTGTTAAAGTAGCTATTTAGAATGACTATTTAGCATTAGTGCTAAATTTTTTGTTATAATGTAAACTTTATTTTCTATGTTAATTTAAGCTTACTGGTATAATTTTATGTGTTCTTTGTGTAAGCCGGTTTCCACAAACGACAAGTCGAGTTTCTGTTTTGTCGTGTTTTTAGAACTTGGAAAAAATAAAAACGAACATTCAAAAACTCTTGTTTCACCAAGAGAACTACATTTTTCTAGTGTTCGTTTTTGTTTCTGCCATTTCAATCAGTGATGTAGGATTTGCTTTATTGTCTTAGAGATAAGAACTCTAATGTTTTTTGAATTACTTATGGCTGTTGCAAGAATATATTGAGGTATAAAATCATTTAATCAATAACAGTATTATTGCTCTTAATTATTCATTATAGTTTGAAAAAAGAAAGCGATCTCAACACCGATATTGCTTTATATTACTTTTATCAGATAAAAAACATTTGATTGATACAAAATCACATATACTATGGCTAGTAAACGAAACATATTTAAACTAAAAAAAGAAACACACTAGGCAAAATGAGTTCATACTTGTCGAAACCTTTGATGTTACCGATTTCGTTTGGGACACCAATAAACAAAACAGCAACAGCCGCCTTAGAACTTAGATTCCGAAAAAGTTTGTAAAACTATGTTGTTTTTTTCACACTTTTTGTTGTGTTTCTGTTTTGCGTTTGTGGACAACCGCCTTATATTTTCACGGAAAGTTTCATCTTCGGATATCTATTTTAACTTTGTCGTATTCTTCAAACTAGAGAAAATACGGGTTTTTATGTCGTAACATATTCTTCAAAATGAGGTTAGTCTGCCGTAGCGTACAATGAGGCTGCTAACTGATAAAATTCTGTTCAATCTCATTCTGCCTGTGGCCACGAGAGACGACCGGTTGTATTAGTTCCGGTAACGATTTTTATGCACAATTTCAAAATATATCAAAATTCAAAGAGTGTTTACCTAAAGAATATAGCGATTATATCCTGATAATTAATCCTACTAAATACCTGCAAAATGTCAAGAATTTCCCATAAAAATTTCCTAGAAATTTCCGCCAGTTTACATTCCTTGCTATTAACGAGACGTGGGCCCGTCACTGAACTCCGACCAGTACCAGAGTTTGCAAGCGTCGTGTCCTCTCTAGTTAGGATCCATCAAGTAAACCTACCTTAAACAGAAAAATTAATCATTTCATTCATATTAATCAAAACTTATATTTTTGTGACTTATTTCACTATACGTTAATTTGGGGTTAATTTATATCAACCCTTTTAGTTAGTTATTTCAGAATTGATATTATGGGTTGTAGATAAAATCATGAGTTGTCTGTAATAAAAACTATCTTAAAATATCGATAATCACAGATAAATTAAAAGAACATAATTTTTAACCCAAGATGCTAATTAACAACAATTATTTTCAAATGGGTTTAATTACATAGTGCAGAAAAAAAACCCGGAATGAGGTCTGCTAAAAAAAGTGCACTTGATTTTAATTATAATGGACAAGTGATTTTCCTATGCAAGCAAAAGATTATTTGTTAGGGAAGATTCTTCAAATTTACAACTTCATCACGTAGTTTCAACAAACTCACAATTAAGATGAAAATGCAACAGAAATTATACAATTTGAAAAACAGAAAAGCAAGCAAAAGCTTTACGACCAATCGAGTGATAGATAATTAAAGAAGAATAGCAAATAGAAAACGGCAAAAAATTAACTCTTTTAACTATAATGAGAGAACTCAACTAAATATATCTTCGCGAACCAAAATAATTAATATCTTTATCTATAATGTGCACATTCAAATATTAACAATTATTACTAAATGAATCCTTGATGATATAAAAAATTATTTATGCGAAATTTAGATATCGAAATGAATTACAAAATGCACAATGATTACAAAAAATACGTCTATCACGTTAATAGTCGAACAAGGAACTGTTGACAAATCTACCACTATTTTTCTTACTAAAATCCTAAATCACCACGCAAACGCCATTCACGACAAAATCTAGTAGAATCGCGTTAAATGAACGAGCAAACGCTAGACACATACTGAAGAATTAATTAAAAAAGACTTACCTAATAAATAAATATACATAACCTCTTAAAGTGAATGTATAAAACAACATAAGATTTTGAAAAACTCTCGTAAATTGATTCAGCTGGAAGAAGTGATAAATCAGATATGCAACTCAAAATACACTCAGCGGATGTGGGTTGCCTAAACAGCAGTCCTTTGATCAAGATCTCTGATGACGAAACTACATTTGTAACTAAAGAAATTTAAGCTTGTTTTTTTTTGAAACATTCTTTTATTTGTACAGTAAGTTTTTACTCGATTTTCGATAATTACTTTTTTTAAAATTTTAATATTCGAGAGGGCTTTTGGGGCGCCCGTTAGGTATAGGCTGGAATATTTTTGACAGTTGATTTGTCTCCTTGAAGTGTCCCGTGCTATCTAGCAGGTAGAAGGTCACTTTCCACATATTCTTTACTTATCAGAGAGGTCGCTGGGTATTGAAACTACTATTTATTTTATTTTATTGTTAAAAAGAGAAAAAAATTCGTAAACGATCAAGTTAAATAATGATATAAATTGAAAACAAATTTCAAAATAATAATAATAAATTGTACTGAACTAAAGAAAATAAAATTTTGGAATGCCGGGCATTTTGTTCTGGAAAAACAGAGCAATATATACTCAAAGTTTTGTTTCATTACGAAACTGAACTAAGTTCACCCTATCATTAACTTTGACGTGCACTCAAGCTGAAAATCGGTGCATTTCGAAAGTTGCCGAGTATACATTGGTGAAGACTGGACCGACAATGGACCCTTCACTCTGCCCAACGTTGCAATTTGGAAATAATAACGCGTGAAATTGGTTATTTATACCATACGGTGCCGAAGTTGCTGCTACTGATAATACAGATTCAATTCCTTCTTGTGCATGTCCACCCAATTGAACTGCAGATATTTTCGTTCAGAACAAGCATTCTACAAAACATTTATGATCGTGTTGTTCTTGTACATATATAATCGAAATTTATTTATTTATTAAATTATCTTTGTTTTGTTACAGGTGAGACACCATCAGTCTTCTCATAGTGAGGAATGTCAAATGTTGGAGTTGCACGTATGTATGACAAATCTAGCTTCGATGACCAATAGAATAGATTCAACTAACGTTATAATAATGATATTTTGATACTAATTCCCTGTTTGAAACATTTTTTTTTATATTACCTTATCTTCGTTATAATTAACCATTATATTATTTATATTACCTAAAATGGGAATTATTACTTCAATGTTTATCTATATATTGGGTAAATTAATATCCTAAATATTTATTGCCACTTCAGAAGTAAATTGTTACTATTAAATCTAATAATAACAATTAACTGAATTTTTTGCTTCATTGGTGAAATCCTATTTTATTTTTCGATAATAGGACTAGGGGCTATAGCTATAACGAGTTCTTGTTTCCTGGAAGGAAACAATTACTTTCTAAATAATTGATTGTTTATCACCTGTTCAACCTCTCTTTTGTTACATTTAATGAATGTAGTCCTGCCGCGTGTCTATAATATTTTGCAGAAGTATTTATGTAATAGATAGATTGGTTTATTCACTAATGACACAATGAAAACAGTATAAAACAAATATAACAGAAGTAACGCAGAAACACTACCTACTAAATGATAATTGCAAATTTCCATATTCTTACTCTGTTAATTATAATCTGTTACTTATATAATCTAATATGATATATTACGAAAACATTAATGGATCATTAATATTTACACATTTTTCATTGTAAATTGGAATGCTCTTGAAAGTACTACGCGAGATGTAGAAAAAATTACATTTGATATATTAACTAGATATAAAGAAGTTGAAAAAATTATAAAAGTAACTTACTAGTTCTTTTATACGCGCTTAAACACAACTCATAAACAAGAATCAACATATCAAGTTTACTAACTTGCGATTGATCGCAATTAAATCTCCAGTTGATCTGATGGGCCAATGATTAATTCAATTAACGAATGGAATTACCTAAGCCCACAGAGAAATAACCCAATCACACTGTGGTATTTCATGTTTCTGAAGATATTTTTACTCGGAAATTCAAGTAAAAATAGCTGTAACTAGTAAAATTACATTTAGTGTGTATGTACTATGTGTGTACATTTACTAGTATTGGTGGAGGCATATGCAAATGTTGCATTGTGCAACTAAAATCAATCAGAGGGCTTATGAAAATAAGCGGATCTTTATTGCGACAGACAACCAGACGATAATGAGGGCACTAGTGAACCCAAAGATAAAATCAAGACTGATTAGGGAATGTATTCGAGAACTGAATAGCTTGACAGACCACAATAAACTCACTTTGATGTGGGCGCCCAGATGTTTGGGAATCGAAGGAAATGAAAAAGTCCATGAGTTAGCATGAAAGAAATCATGGGCTTCATATACAGAATCTATTCCAGGAGTGTATAGAAAACACAGCACGAGAGCAGGTAAGAAGTTGGGTGAAAGAGCATCATAAAGAACATTGGAATAATACAACTAAGCAAATTCATGGTAAGACCTTTATTAAGGGACTATCAAAAAAGGGGAACAACACTGGAGGTACCAATTGCAGATTGTGTAATGAGAGGACAGAGAGCGCTCTCCTACATTATGTGTGAGTGCAAGGCTCTGGATACAAGAAGACAGGCACTTTCTGGCAACCCAAAAATGAACCCAGAGAATTACTTCGATCGACCAGCCAAAGACCTGCACAGATTAGTGCAGGGTACTAGGATTCTAGAATGGCTAAGAGCCAAGAGGCCTTCTGTATTTAGTCACAAATTCACTGTTATCAGTGCATCAATATTATTTAATTTGTATCTATTAACTAAGGTATAGTTACTGTAGTTTTTTGTAAGTAACAGTACTAAGGCCTGTTTCAAACTAGGAGATTTAGTTGATTCAACTAATGTAATGTAATGTTGCCTGGTTTACTCTCAACTTGTTAATTATCATTAAAGACCTACTGAAGCCGCCGAAGCGGACATGTTGACCACGTGTGAAAGGGTTGATATCAGTATGCTCCTTGATAACCGTCCGTTCAACTAGCGGAATTAACTACTCGTCCCATCTGAAAGAGGCCTTAATCAAATGAATATGATTTTGTGGCTTTACGGGTGTCGCGTAATGATACGTTTTTAGGAGATAGTAGAATTCTATAGTAACAATGCGCTGTTTTTCCCAGTATGGATGTATGTAGTAGTGATGAGCGATATATAGCTATTGATGATTTAAATGCCGCTATTGAAAAATAAGTTATGAAAAATTTGAAATTACAATTTAGTAATCGAGGGATTCGCACTTGTAAACATTGGAGCCCGAGGTTATAAAAGCCCATAGTCTGTTCGAAACGTAATCCTTGTGTGAAGAATCGTTTCGTCCGTGAAGCAGATTATTCATATTAAGGGGGAACATTAAGACCATTTTCTAAACCTATCAAAAATTTCCCAAGAATTGGGTTGCAGGTATGTCTTCTTTAGTGCATTGCGAAAGGCTTTTTTTTCAAAAGCCGGTCAACCTTTAAGTGAACCTAGAGCGCAGCTAAATGACGGAAGAAACCCAAATGTTACTGGTTTTGAATGCCAATTATAAGTACTACCAAAATTAAAATTGTGAAATGCTACTTATAGAGTTTTGAGCTTTTATTAGCGAACATTTATTGCATTGACAATTTATCCTATCCTTCCTTAAGGTCCCGTTACAGTTCGCAATTTTGGGTATTGCGGCAATAAAAATTGCATGCGTCTTCAGATCACTTAGAGCATAAACTGCACTCAACTCAGTGCACTCTTAATGATACTGGCTCATGTGGCAAGTGCATTAATTTCAGCGCAAATATGGTGGATGGTCTGTTTATTTTATGAAAGACTAAACATTGCATATGATATTATAATAACTTTAAAAGTGGAAGAAAATCTTTGAAACATCATCAAACGACGATGAGAAGGGGGGGGGGGGGTAAATCATCCCAAATATGGCAGGCAACTTTTCTATCTGCCATTATTGGGATAATTTTACACCTGCAGGAAAATTTCCCCTACAGGGTTATTCTAACCCTACCTCTAAGTAAAAAAATTGCCTTCCATTTTTAGGGCAATTTTCCCCACATTTTTTTTTCTGAATGTGACTGGTCGTTATTCGCAATAACAGATTAATTAGTTTCGATCAGCACCCAGAGTTGCCAGATTGAGCTGCTAATCGCCAATTGGGCTATTTTTTAACTGCTTTGGCTACACTTTGGGCTGCCTACAAAAATCTGTTGGATCTGTTTTTTATTATTTTTAAATACATTTTAATTATACGAACATACACCTTTTTCGACTGATTCTTTCAATTAGGTTCTTTGAATTGGTATTGTTGTTGATTTATATTGGTAGTACCTAATAAAAAAAGGTTAGGATTGCTAGTTTATTGTAGTTGTTGGAAATTATAGTCGAAATTGCTAGAACTAACTAGCCAACTATTCAACTCTGACCATTTTTTTTTTATTTATACATGTACTTACAATAAAACAGGATAAGATATTAAATAAACTAATGTTGAGGACAATAATATGACTAAGGCTATATTGTTATGCAAGTAAATTTTGTTGTAAACATTTTATTATACCTACCGACATACTGAAATGAATTACATCTTTCGCATTTGCTGGTTCACGGGTAGGGCCAAAATTGGTAGAGAAAATAGATTTTTTATTACTGGAATTTCTTAGAATATGCAATTATTTAACTATAGTTATTGTAAGTTATAAAATGAATCTCTATTGGACAATAATTTCGATTAGGTCACCTTAAAAACGTGTGTAACACTAGGTTGATATTAGCATACATATGTTTCACCTTATCAAGAATCTTCAGTGCTACTGGTCAACTTAATGTATTATACTGGAGAAATTCGTATATATACTTAATAAGTGGAAGAATAATTGAATGATAATTTAAGATGGAAATCTTATTATTAACGTGAAGATATTTGCTAAATTGTCGATCTGAACCTACAATGTGATCTATAAAGGACAACAATAATCCTAGGACGACTTTAAGGCATTATACTTGTGTTAATTAACTAACGCTAATTAATAATTAGGTTACATTAAAAACGTGTGTAACACTAGGTTGATATTAGCATACATATTGTATATGTAATTGATACTTTTTTACGCTTTCACTCGCTGGTTCTTAAAGATATGTGTATGTAAAAATGGACACGTTACAAACGATTTATTGATAGAACATATGTGTACATAAACATGGCTACATCGTTCTGTTTCAAACACTACTGCTTTTGTGCGCATGCACAATGCGTCGGTGACTTCGTTCCCAAAACTACCGATAGATGACTCCACGTGGTATAAAAATTTATATACAAATCTTAACACATATATTTCACCTTACCAAGGATCATCAGTGCTACTGGTCAGCCTAATGTATTATACGAAAAAAGTCGTATATATACTTAATAAGTGGAGGAATTCATTGAAGCCCTAAGAGGAATATATATAACTGCATACAAACGAAAAATCGGTTGAAGACTGTCAGTAAATAGCTGAATTTATATGCGTGCAATTTTTTTCTTCCCTTCAGTAATGAAGTTTCTTATCCTCTTGTGGTTTCATCGTTATAATTACCCCTGAATTAAGATTCATTTCATCGTTTAAAACATAATTAGATATTTTTTCAAGAAACTCGTAAATATATTTTCCCATCAACCTTAATGTATTCCAATGAGACAAACGATAAGTCTGAATAACTCGTTGAAGCAGTTATAAGCGCTGTAAACGGTAATTTTCAAGAATGTTGTTTAAATCATTGTCTTGTGCCTGTTTTATAATGTTCCTATTTAAAAATGTGATTTTTTACCTTGAGAAGAGATTTTATTATGAAATATTTAATATATGTTTAATGTATTAAAGGACTCGATAAAAAAATGTAAAAGTTTTTTAATGTCGGTATTAATCGCAGCTACTTTGGGCTATTCTCTTCTGTTTGTTGGCTATTTTGTTAATTTTTGATCTGGTAAGCCTGCCAATACCTTTCTGTTAGAGGCTTTTAAAGCAATAATCCAAAACAGCGATTGCGATAGGGTTTTAAAATTACTGCTATTGAAAAAAGCAATAGCGTATAGCAGCGCCATTGATAAATAGCTGTGTAACATGTTCTACTCTTTTTCACATCTTTCTCGGGCTGTTTAAAATCACTCCTTCACCGTCTATAACATTCTGTATAATAATAAATAATTATATTACAAATATCCCTCTAAATTATCAATTTACTCCACCCACAACATTAAAACGACATCTACGAGCATTCCCACCGTTTACCTCCCATAGCTACCTTGGCTTCCAACACCGATTCACACAATTCCGCATTCCTCCCGTAATAAATTTGTTAAATTACAGGTCATAAATAAATGTAATTATTCCGTATGCTCGCCTATCTAGGCACTGCGGATTCCACTAGGAGAAAAAATAACGAAGGAGCACACATAAACACACAGTATGATAAAGCGAGACAGAGTAAAAGAGACGGCGTCCCGTACCACCAACAGAATAAATTTAATTACAAGCGAATAGATTCATTGCAGTCGGTAACTGTTCTTTGCGCGCATAGTGCCGGTATTCCTATTTAAAGCTTTTGAAATATTCACTGCAATAATTATACGGTAGAAAAAAAATTCAATTGAGTTTAACCTAAAACGTTTTATGCACTTTCTAATTTGAAATATGCAGATTTACATGTGTGTATGCGAAGTATTGTGCGCGTATATAAATGCACTTACAATGCGAATAAAACTTTATAGAGTTAGGATTTAGACAGGAAAATCGTGAGAAAGGTTAATACATTTTCTTCGCAGATAATAGGTTGAATTACTCACGATGTGCTGATGATAAAAAGAAAATTTACTTGGCATGGGAAACCATTGTACTTGAATAAAAAAAGAATGCCGTTATCAGATAAAAAAAAACGGCTTTTTTTTGTATAGTTTTGAAGAGAATTGTTTATGAGTATAAAGTTCTCAAGTTCATAATGAGCGTTGCTTTCAAAATGTTGGCAAAAGCTTTATAAGCTGGGAATTTCTATCTGATTAAAAAATAAAGCCTTGCCAACTAAACACTACACAAAAAAAATTACTTATATTTTTGAATTTTTTATTATTTTTCCTTATATAAGGTGCTGTAGCAAAATCTCATTAACATTAAATTAATATTAATAGTAATAAAGTTTGATTCAAGCATTCGTCCGAAAAAGCGACTTCCTTGCATCGTTTCTTCGGCGCCATCTTTATTTCTACTTGGTTCTTAACGAACTTCGTGCAGGTTTCTATAATAAGCAGCAGAGTACATCGAGTAAGGACAAGAGAGGAGTTATAGCGGTAAAGATTTCTAAACCTAACTTCACACAAACAACAGCTTCCCAAAATGGCAGTTTGTTATTGTTTACGTTCGTATCTACACAAATTAGTTTACTTCTCCGTTTAATCTATATGATTTACTTGTTTTATTTATTTATTTTACGTATTTTATTAGTTTTGAATTACCCCCTGCAGTTTTAAAAACATTTAATGAACTATGATATTCTTGTGTAAAAGGTAAGATCGGTGGCCAGTGGCCATAACATTTACATACTTTCTTATATATTATATTGTTAGGTTTATGTGAAATAACTCAAATTATCGTGAAAGAAGACACCAATGGGTATCATGTTGTAGTGCCAGTCACTCTCGCAAGATAAATTTTGATGCTAACGATGGTCGCAGTTTCTTGGGATTTCCGAATGAATCTAATATATATGACACGACAAGAATTAAGAAACTACATGAATAAGAAGAACTATTATCGTTGTGCAGAGATTCCTAGGTTACATTAAATCAATTTATTTGTTAGATACACATTTTAAGCTAGATTGCTATTTATCGCAGTAACTAACCTAATTCATTTTATGTTCACTTTTTAAAATAATGTGATTTTAGTTTGAACTGCATTATACTGGTATAAATTTTAATCGCATTTATTCATATTATAGACAATTGGATATTATATAGTCTACGTCTGAACTCTATCCACTTGTGCACCCCCGGACATTATTGTTGACAAACCAGTGCAGGGTTGGATGTTAGAAATGAAGTAGTCGAATAGAAAGGAACAATCTTTGTATCGCACAGAATGATATAGTCATAACTCTTGAACCCTAATTAAAAGTTATTGTGTATTCGTGTCAGAAATTTGAAAGTCCCTTCCACCGATGCTGTTGCATTTTTATTAATTTATTTGAGAAAGAACCACAACATATTTATTCCTGGAAGAATCTTTTACACTATAAAAATATAAACAAAGATTTATTTCACAAAAATGAAAGAATATGAACATAATTATCGTAAAACACTTGCAAATATATGTATCACTTAATCAAACATTATTTTACTGGAATCGTGTTTTTTATTACTATAAACTGTTCATAAATGTTTGCAACAAAATCAGAATAAAAAACGCATAAATTTGTGTATTTTTTAAATCTATTTTTCTACTTCCTTTAAAATATAAATTATTCTACACGTTTGAAAATTCCCGGCAACAGCTTTACAAAATGGCAGCTGGGCTTCAAGGTCATTCAAAACGGACCACTCAAGAACAATGGATTTTTGCGAACATATCCTTACAGTACTATACTGTGTAAGCAGTACCTTCTGCAGCGCCTGTACGTCAATCTTACCAAATATTATACCAGTATACATATGGTCAAAGAAATGTTCCAGTGGCGTACTATAGATGGCACCACAAGTATTTTCTTATGGAAATATATTACCACTACAAATGCACAATAATAGAAAATGCCGGTGGTGTCATCTATAGTGCGCCAGTGAAACATTTCTTTGACCATATGTATACTGGTATAATATTTGGTATTACTAAGAGGTCGGCATGTCTGGTAGCCATACCAGATGAAATATTACGATTACGGCTAAACAGATGTTTGTTGGACATATAAAAGGATACCAAGTTGTAAATGTAAAGATACGGTAGGCTAAGAATGTTAAGTTCTTGGAACCGTGGTGTGCAACGGCGTTTTACTGGTTTTATGCATCATCATAGTGCTACATAGTGCGCCAATGGAACATTTTTTTGACCATATGTATACAAGTATAATATTTGATCTTACCATTGTACGTAAAATGACCACCTCACACTATATTTTGATTAGGTAGGAAAACATAGAGAAGACGGTACTTTATGACAATACGAGTGCGGTGTGTCAGGGGTTTATGTGCCAGATATTTTTGGAATGTATGCCGGCGTAATAAAAACGGCAAGTTTTTTTTCGTATTGTTAAATTCATTTTGTATTTCAAATTCGGTTGTTATTATTATTAATGATAATTAATAAGCAAAACGAATGCATGTTTTAAATTATTGCTATTTAATCGCGTACACTAACCTGTAACCGTACAGGAAGTGATCCTTTTTACGTGAATTCCCTGGTGTTTTCTTATATTTTATATACCAAAAGGAAAGCTGGCGCACTGTAAACCTTACATTATGATGAAACTTTTTCAAGTTATAGACTCCATCGAGTGCTATTCAAGGACACTCTCTGTTGCGACGGAATTTCAACTTTAAGGGATGCAGTCTCACCTTGAAATTAGATTCAAATTTCGTTTGTCCAAATAGCTTTTAAACGGTGATTTTAGTGGCGAACTTGCCCCTTTTGGCTGATTTACTATTAGTATACAGAGTTTTACAATAGGCACAGAACGACGTATGTGAGATGCTTATTTGATCGCCTTTCAAAACATTAGTTTATAAAAATAGATGATTTTGTCATTCAAATGTGTATAATATAGAAATACCGAGATTAAATACATACTGGGATTCGTATTTATATAGTATACAAACACACTGCGAAGTATCTATTAATAGTCTTCCCAGATATTTTGGGGTCAACAAATTTGATTGTTTGTATTACATGATAAGCCGTTTGTAAACTCATAAATGTATTCTTACTGATCTATAACTGTATCTTCCGTGGTTAGAATTGAATAAATAAAATAGAAACATAATGAATGTCATCTGGTACTATTTCCAGTATTTTTTTCCTGTAACACACGTTGTTGTGTGTTAACTGTGGGTATTGCCTGTATCTCTACCAAATGACGTCTTGTTTGCCAGGATGGTATTAGGGGAATTTATGGCATTATCCGTAAATCTAATGTAATGAAAGTCCTTTGTGTTGTGTAACTATATAAATAAATAATGAATTTATTGTGTTCTTAAAAGTTTGAATTTATTTATTAAAATGAACAGAATAATTATTTTTAATACCTACACAGACAAAATGACTAGTAAGCAATGACTTTTATCCAAAAATTATATATAAGTATTTTTATTTGTTACTACACTGAGAAAACAGATTGCATTAAATGAACAGTTTTATAACTGGTTTTTATCATGTTCGACGAAAACAATACCTTTTCTCAGAAAAGTGTTACTTTAATTGAAAGTTAGCGTGCTGTTTACCGGAAGACTATTTTTCTTCTTAAGTACATGCTTTTCGACGAAAAAGTAACCGTAATTAAATGTGAATGCACTTAGTTTGATTAATATTTTATAATTTCTGTATACTTTGTTTAAGTAAGACAATACACATTACATATTATTATTGTTATTATTATGTACATATTTAACACTTATTTTAAGTTTCTTTTTAAGTACGTTATCATATTATTGACTTATAAACAGTATTTTAAATAAAAAAGCCGGACGTTTTGGTGTATTTGTTGTGGACACGTGTTATTTCATTTGATTTAAAACTTTTTTGTCTTTTAAGGAATAAATTGCAAGCACCTGTATCGCGCTGTATTCAAGCTGAATTGCTTGTTTTTACGCGGAAGTATTTTAGTTTTATTCATGTTCTCACGTGCATAAGTCTAATACACAATACAATAATGAACAAAAGTGAATATTTTTCGCGCGAGGTAAAGAAATTTCAGATATAATTGGGAATCTTTCCTAGTTAATGCTGATTTTACTTATAAGCCAAGAACTTTACAGCAGTATAGTAGTGTTTGAAGGTTTTTAAAACTTGTTATACACGGGGAAAAACGCCCTGTTTTGTTCAACCCATTTTTCATGCATTTGTTACAGTACTAAATTATTACTTTTGATTTAGGAATATTAAAAATATTCCTGTATTCAATCAACAAATAATTTGCGTTAGTAGATTTATCTTTAAACCAGCCCAGATTTATTAATTTAAGTAAATATTTACATGGAAGTAAAAATAAATATCGCATTTTTGTTTTTCGTTATAGCAGTTTTCTCCCCATATAGCTACAGCAGATGAGCAGATATACTTTGTTGTAGTAGAGAAATTCTCGCATAGATGGCGCATCTCCTATTTCATTCCAGTAACAGATAATATTTCGCGAGCAAAATATGGCTGGAAACTACGATCGTAACATACAAATCTGGAATTTTACCAGATTAACATTTCTGATAGGAGTAATCGCCTTTGAAAGGAACGATTTCTTTTAACGGCACACCAGAGTGCTTAGGATGCGGTCCATGCGACAACTTTCCCTACATTATCTACTAGGATTTACAACATCTAACGCAGAATCCCTCCTTTAATGGGATGCGGCTTTTGGAGATAATTCATTTTCCATTTCGATTAAAAATGATGACACGGCATTTTGTTGTTGGTTTACGTCAAAGTCATAAAAATGAAAAATTTGGGNACGAATCATACATATACACATGTGATACTGTAATAACAAAATGTTCTCACTATAAATTTATTTTATTGTTTTATCTAATGCATAAATTCTTCTTCAATTGTGAAGCATCCAATGTCTCTAGTCTCCATTATTTTCGATTAAATCCTAGAAGTTTCTCATAGTTTATCTGCATTTTCTGGAATGAAGTCTTATGTATAAATATATATTCTGCTTTAATGCAGCTCAAACATTTTCACTAGGACTTAAGTCCGGACTATTTGGAGGCCAGATCAATACTTGTTAAATAAATGTTTGCGGAACGTATCCATTCTTTCACAATTTGCGATTTCTGCACGGGACGGTTATCGTGCTGAAACACAAAATTGTCCCATATTTACCGATGGCATCATCAGATTTATAAAGATGCCTTGATTTCTACGACACCTACTGCTTTCATTTCAACTATCCAGTGTTCTAATTTTTTTTTTCTATTAAAAATATAAGAGAGACCTAATATTAGTGTCGAGATATACAATCGCAGACAGAAGTTAATTCCAACTTATTTTTCAGTATTATGTTGTAAAAAAGCAATGAAAAGCTAACTATTTAGGAAGTTTTGTTTTTGTATGTTTTTTTTAATTTTATTATGAAAGAATATGCGTATGATTTGTCCGTAATGACTTTCCGTAACTGTATGTATTTTAGGTATGCAAGGTTTCAATAAAAATATGTTTTATACATATGTTATAAGAGCGTATGATAACAATGATAAACACAAATGCTTCCCTTTGTGGATACCCTTATTTGAAAACTAACAAAATAAATCAAGGTCGTCAAAACAAACTTTCATAGATAATTTACCAAATGAATAGCGGACATAAAATATGAATTTATCAAATACGAGTAAACATTACCTATGTGGGCTACTCTTCGGCTGGCATGAATAAAATTACCTCTAATAAACACAGTTGTATGTATAGTTCAACCTGAGAATATATAATAAAAATCGCGATTCAGATTGTTAACCTTTGTGTGAGAGGCTGTACATATTACCTTTGCTAGATATCGCGCGTCGAGCGTTGTAACTGATATTGGAGTTATTTTATTAATATAAACGTAAAATGGCACCGAAAAAAAAGAATGCTTTCTTGGTAATATTACAATGTTAGTGATTTTTTCCTAGAAATTTTCCTATAATATTCACCTAAAATACTTGTATTATGGGAAAATTTCTAACATTTCGGCATTTTCCTTAAGATTCTGTTCACTTACCCCCATTCAGGGCGGAAAATTATCAAAAAAAAGTGTTTTTTACCAAGAAAAATTACCTAAATTTTTTTAGTGGTGTGCACTATAGGTTTTGGTGTAGGATTTTCAACATGCAATGCAATCACATAACAATATTAGAGTATCTCTTTAGCTTACGAAACATGAAAAAGTTGAGAATTTTGTGTACAACCTATATAATTGTTTAAATTACCCCTGTATACAGTATCATAGAATAGAATAGTTTTATTATTGCAGTGTTTCAATACAAATGGAACAATGCAAACATATGACAAATAGTGCAATTTTAATCAATTTCCGGAATTTGATCAAATAAACAGAACATACATCGGTTCGTGCTTATTGTAACATCCTGTATATAAATACCAGTCGAACAAGTTGCAAATCCGCTGTTAAAATTATTTTTATATCTCTCACCGTTTAAAAGTTACTTTGGCTAAACCAAATTTGGATCGAAGTGAAATTGCATCCCCTAAAGTTGAAATACCGTCGCAACGGAGAGTGTCCTTGAGTATAATACTATGGCGTCTACAAAGTGACCAAAGTTTCATTAGAATCTGCGATTTATAGTTAGCGAAGTTGCCTTTTGAGTCTTAAAGGAAAGGCAACCATATAAAAACATGATAGTTTGTCATGTAGGTTTTGATGATTTTAAGAAATTTAGTTACGACATCTTAATAAATAAAACCCACAATATTGCTTCATTAACAAATTTCTCTCCACGTCATATTTAAAAATAAATTCTCGAACTATTTTAGTTCGTGCAACAAGTACCCGTGGTTTCGATTACCGAAAGTTTTGATAACAGATATACGTAAAATATTTCCTTAATTCACTTCTAGGTATTTACGTGCCTGTGTGCATGTAAAGGATATTCGCACATTGTTTGCAGAAATTGCCAGTTGTGGTGTAGGTGCTGTTGGTCACACTTAATCATCGGATTCTTTGCTGTCTGCTGAATGTGTATGTAGCTTTATCTACATACATACGTAGTCGTACATAGATGGGGGCTTTCGTATTGTACTTTCTTTAATTATGTTTATTTATGCGGGTACAGCAAACACGAAACATTTCTAGAGGCGTAAAATCTGTTGCACGAATGCTAGGCGTGAAATCTAGTCCTGCGTCTTTTTTTTTACAATTTATTAACGAACTTCCTTGACCTGGTTTTATATGTAAGCATGATGGAGTTTATGCTTTACAGATGATTGAAATTGATGTTTTTCTGTTTTGTTGTTAAGTTGAACTAATTCTTTTTTAGGTATTGTTGTCATATTTTAGAATTACCAATTAATGCATTCGACACTGATGCATTAATAATAATAATTTTATTAGCTACTAGATCTATAGTGATATAGGCTACCCCAGGACAATATATACAAAAAACAAAAAACACATTATATAGGTTTATACATAAAGCACATACTTAAATTTAGCACTCCCAAACAGATTGCTCCAGAAACTCCGAACACTATTAATACCACTTGTTCTTCAGATATTTATTAACCCATGAGTTTCCATATTTCTACACTGGGAAAAGAAATTGCATTAAATGAAAGTTTTATAACTTTTGTTTTTATATCATGTTCAACGAAAAGAATACATTTTATCAGAAAAGTGTTTACTTTAATTGAAGGTAGCGTGTTGTTTTCGCCGGAAGACTGTTTTCTTCTTAAGTACATGCTTTTCGACGAAAAGTAACCGTAATTAAATGGAATGCACCTTAGTTTTGATTAATATTTTATAATGTCTTTATACTGTTTAAGTAAGACAATACACATTACATATTATATTGTTATTATTTTGTACACATTTAATAACATATTTTAGTTTCTTTTAAGTACGTTATCGTATTATTGAATTATAAACAGTATTTTAAATGAAAAAGCCGGACGTTTTGGTTTATTTACGCATGTGTACATTGATTTAAAACTTTTGCCTTTTAACGGAAAATGGAAGCACTTATATTCAAGCTGGGTGCTTTTTTACGGGGAAGTATTTAGTTTTTATTCATGTTCCCACGTGCATAAGTCTCAGATACACAAACAGTAATGAACAAAAGTGGATATTTTTCGCGCGAGGTTAAAGAAATTTCAGAGATAATTGGAATCTTTTCAGTTAATGCTGATTTACTTATAAGCCAAGGAACTTTACAGCAGCATATAGTGTTTGAAGGTTTTAAAACTGTTATACACGGGAAAAACGATCTTGTTGTTTGCAATTATTTTTCATGCATTTGGTTACAGTTACTAAATTATTACTTGATTTAGGAATATTAAAAATATTCTGTATTCAACAAACAAATAATTTGGTTAGTAGATTTATTTGAAGGTAGCGCAGTATTTATTAATTTAACTAAATATTTACATGGAAGTAACAATAAATATCGCATTTTATTTTCATATAGCAGTTTTCTCTCCATATAGTACAGCAGATGAGCAGATATACTTATGTGTAGTAGAGAAATTGTCACATAGATAGCGCATCTCCTATTTCATTTCAGTAACAGATAATATTCGCACAAAATAGGCTGAAACTACGATCATAACATACTAATTGATATATTTAGTAGACAACATCTGATAGGAGTCATCGCCATTGAAAGGGACGATTTCTTTAACGGCACACTTAGAGTGCTAGGATGGTTTACTGCGACCAACTCCCAATACTACTAGGATTTACAACATTCTAACTTCAAATCCCCATCCTTAGTGCATGGGTTTTTGGAGATAATTCATTTTCATTTCGATTGAAAATGATCATGGCATTTTGTTATGTTTACGCTTAAGTCTAAAATGAATAAATGTTATAAGAAAAGGAAAAACGTCTTTAATCAAAATGCTTACGGTTTTCTGCCAATCTGCATAGTTTTCAAGTTCAAAATAAAGAGGACTTGAATCAACTATCAATATCTTTCACTTAAAAGAATAAACTGTTTCAACGAAAAAAATTTATTTTCCGAAGAAATGGGTGAATTACAATAAATTATATTCCTTTTCAAGGAAACACCAAATCATTGGCCATATAGAAAACGCAAAAACTTTTGGTTTAATTGAATTCTTTTTAAATGAAAGGAATATTTCTCTCAGTGTACCCTTCGTAAAAGATTTATTTATTATTAAATGAAAGTAGGATTGATACGTACTGAACAACATATTTTAAACATCACACGGGATGGATCTATCCATATCAGCATGTTTTCTGTAGATTCTCTCGTCATTCTATTTCGAATCTAGATGATATATATAATTTCACACATGTTCATTTTGAAATTACATATTTACTTTAACGCGTCGACGTTTGGGATTCACCTACGCTACTAAACAGTAGTGCGCCTACCTAAGCAGGTATTTAAATTAGATTTTATATCGTCACGAACTGCGATAAGGGATGATGAAGGTAAAAGGCACAGAAAATATTTACAATTCCAGAACAGGTAATACTTAGAGATTAGATAGGTAAACTTTAGTGTATCCATGGAAGAGGGCTATTAAGTCAAGATTTGTGATAAGAAAGGAATTAAAAGAAGTCGTTTTAATCCTATTAAAATTACCTGCACCCCAGAAGAAAAAAAAGACAATCGAAATTCCCAAAATTAAATAAAAATTGAAGATGATTTTACATAATATCCAATAGTTCTAATTTAACCGATATCTAATGGTGAATATAGCATTAATTAGTCTCCTTACTTTTTCTGCTTAAACGTACGCTTTCGTGTTAACTGAAAAATATCGTTATTTAAATAAATTCTGTACATGATTGGCTGATTTGTTCCAAATTCGAAGGCTTTTCGACATACTAATTTTCAGTATCGCTATAAGAAATACATAATTTGTAATATATTCTGTATTTATCGATTTTGTTCTGTTTCTGTAGGTACTGTCTATCTGTTGTATAATTTGAGAATATCTGGTTTTTGTCTTTATTATAGCGTGTCTGTGGTTTGTTACACGAACTATTTGTTGTGTTAAGTGTTATAGCATGTTATGCAAGCTTAAGACAAACTTACATATGGTTATGTAGGTAACATATGCATATTTACACGAGTATTTGTTTCAGTGTGGATGAATTGATACATTTTTTGGATGTTTTCTTATTAGTGTTGTTATGTTGAGTACACATTTCTACAGGACTGTTGTTACCTCTAATATCTACAAGTACTTTAAATGTAAATGTGCTTAATAACATTTTTACCAATCGCATTAGTATGTGGCACTTTCATTACAAAACTAGCCACTCAGAATAACTTTTAAAATACTTTGAATTCAATTTGACAAGAAAACACGTCATTTTCGATTTACGGGGGAACAAGTTTTACACATATCTGCGACCCTGTAGTAACCGCCAATCGCGGGTTAAAATCACACCGAAAAGTTCAAATAGGACGACGACTGATTCTTGTTGTTAGCAGTCTTTTTGGCCAAGTTAAGCCTCATTTAAAAAATGTCGAAATTTTAATCTTTAGATAAAATGATACTTGTTAAAGGTAGAAGCCAATTACTAACATTACATCTGTAACTGGAAAGAAAAGGTACAAATGTAAGCATTGATGTAAAAACTTAGCAAAAAACCTTAAAGGTATTAATTTGGAAATATTGTTTTTGCCTTCTATATTACCTTTTTAAAAAGATTAGTTTTCTTGCCTTCGTTGTATAGTGGCCACCGAATTTGGGCAATGATGCACTCATTACAAGAAAGAATTGCAATCATTTTTCTGTATGGAGAAGAACACCGTTGTGGGCGTAGAACAACTCGTTTCATCATAGGCATTCAGACAAAAATGTTTTTGCCATGAATCCTCAAACATCGATACCAAACATCATGAAATCTTACGAGGAATACATTCTTCACTTACAAAATACAGGGTGGTTATGACAGAAGATTACAATTTGGTGAAGTAATGACTGAAAGACAAAATGCACAACCTTCATTTTATATAAAAAAAAACATTTACCTTGGTGACCAGGCAAGCTTCTTTTCCAATGGGTTAATAAACGCAACCGTAGATATTGAAACAATACCAATCCACACCATTTTCGTGAAGAGCACACACAATTTCCTCAGAAAATTAATGTATGGGCGGAAATTCTTGGATACAAAATTATGGGTCCGATATTTCTGAAAAAAAAAAACTGGTGAAATGTATTAGAAAATATAATAGATCCCCTTATAACTGAATGTTTAGAAAACCAAACCGATCCAAATGGAAATTTGTTGCTAGATGAAGAAAGCTTATTTCTTCAACAGGCTGCAGCCCACATTATGTTCTGCCTGTACAAACTTGACTTAATCAGAGATTTCTTGACAAATGGATCGGAAGAAAGTATACCGCCTCTTCTTCCGATCTATGGCCAGCGAAACCACCAGACTTAACCCTTCTTGACTTTTTTTTTTATGGGGGCATCTAAAGACAGTAGTGGATGAAGCTCAACCTCAAAGTATTCGTGATGTTAGACGTAGAATAGTGGAGAAGTATAAGTGGATTACTCAAGAGACGTTTCAAAAAGTACTGAAGGAAGCTTTACCATTGTCTTACCAATAATGGGAATTTTGAATACCTGTTGAATTGAATACAACTTCATTCTGACGCTAATAAAATATTTTTCACTAAAATGTCGACCTTTAATTTTTAAACGTTAAAAGGGCATAACTCCAATTTTAAGAAATAAAGCGCCAAAAGATTGCTAATAATAAGATCTTACTTTTCGATATGATTTTCACTCCCGATTAGGTGTTGAAACTCTGGAGTCACAGTGTGTGTAAAGATATGTGTAAAGCTCGTCCCTCCATAAATCAAAATTGACGTGCTTTCTTGTTAAAATCAATTCAAGATATTTTAAAAGTTTTTTCCGGTTGGCTAGTTTTGAAATGAAAGCCCGGTACAATTATAATGCGTATAATGGCTTTTCTTTTGAAGAAGCGGCATTAATTCATATTCTAAAGCAGCCATACTATAAAAAAATACCTACATAACTATTCTATCTCCCCTAAAGAATCTGCTCTTGATATTATTAAATTATTACGGACGAGGTCGGATAAATTACTATAATTGTGTTAACTTCGACTCATGACCATCATCTTCATGTTAACACGATTTACCACTTAGAGATTTGATGTAGGAATTAATAGGATACCTCCGACCTTAGTAAAAGTTAATGACGAATCCTAGTTTTAACAACAGTTACATAAGCATCGTCATAATAACTGAAGGATACTTAAAATAATTTTAGAAATAACTTCCCCACTGTACTCTACGGTGATGTTTGAAATATCATTTTCGTTTAACATATACTGGTTGGTTCAAATTAAATGTGCACCATTGCTATATAGTCTGTTATTATTTATTCTAGAAAGTAGATGAAATTAGCAAAGTGTTAGTGTTTTTAATACTGATTAATATGCACTACACGAAAAAACAATTGCGTAACGCATTTCAGAGAAATTTTGATATTTATATATCTTTTAAATGGAACAACTTTGTATATTGTAAAAAATGAAAGCTATTTCAATTTATAATGCAAAAGTTTCAATACAATATTGACTTCAAACAAATAATAAAGATGTTAGGGTGAATTTCAGTTGATGCCAAAGATACACTTTTATTCTGTAAAATTTAAAAGCACAATCCACACCGGAGTGGTACGACTGCAATACGACAAGCGATACAATCAGCAACACGACTCATGCCGTATAAATTCAGGCAGAGTTCGCACCGTAGCGTTACGACACGTAATACGACAAGCCAATAAAAACTAATAACACGACAATTACACGGTACGTGCGGTGTTAGGCCTCTTTCACACGATACGGATTTTACCCGGTCCGATTTTGTTGCTTTTTTCCATGTAGTCTGATAAAACATTACTTTAAATGCATAATTACATACAATACGACACGAAAAAGTTCGTATACGGTTGTCGTATACCAGCGGGATGGTTCGACTGAGGTTTCACGGTAATGTTTTACCAAACTACACGGAAACAGCAATAAAACCGGTCTGGATAAAATCCGTATCGTGTGAAAGATGCCTTACTGGTTGTGTCGTTTGTCGTATCCGTGTCGTACCACTCCGGTGTGGACTCTGCTTAAGAGTACTTATTGTTGGTTTAAAGAACCAACATTTGACAAAACAGATACAGTGTGTTTAGTGTTTATTTTAACATTACTCTCTTTACAATTCAAATTTCCTACACATTTTCGTCCACGTTTGAGTACCCTCTGGGTACTTCTTAAAACGACCCTTCCATCCAATTCCCGGAAAATTTTCCTAACCTTATCTTACCATTCCATCCCGTTGTTGTATCGCGTTCAATTTCTTTAAATATCTCCAAAGAAAAAAGTCTAAAGGTGAAAGCTCCAGAGCGCGTGCTGGTCATCGAATTGGCCTATTTGTACCAATATACTTATCGGCAAAGATGGCGTCTAGATAGTTATAAACTAAGCGGCAGCACCATTCTGCTGAAGGTATAAATTTTGGCGCGTCAGATAATAGGCGCTATCAAGGAAATCTTCTAGAATAGTACAAATATATTGCTATGATATCTAAGGTATGGAATCTATTTGAAAGTCATTTAGAACAGGATTTTAAACTCAATGATCTAGTAATTCAAAAGTGGGGCGTGTACTTAGTTGCCTACTTTACAGGCGAATTATAAATTTGTTAAAGATAGTTATTTAAAATGAACAACATTAGCATTAGATGCTAAATATTGCCTTTATGTAATGTAAACTGTATTTTATGTTAATTCAAACTGACCTGGTATCTTTTTTATGTTTGTGTATATTTTGCTCGGAGATTTTTCTTTCCTCGGGATGTTTT
Source organism: Protaetia brevitarsis (assembly GCA_004143645.1). Taxonomy (NCBI): domain Eukaryota; kingdom Metazoa; phylum Arthropoda; class Insecta; order Coleoptera; family Scarabaeidae; genus Protaetia; species Protaetia brevitarsis. The sequence goes on along the minus strand of RXPK01000149.1, from coordinate 660,586 downwards.
GTTTTTAACGTTTGGCGTATTCCCCTCAAACTAGAGAAAATAACGGTATTTTAATGTCGGTTTCAAAATTCAGGTTGGTCGACCTGTGTATAACAATCGAAGGCTGTTAACTGAAATATCTGGTTTGAATCCTTATTCTGTTGGTGGCTACCAGAGACGACGGTTGTCTTATTTTCCTATAACGATTTTTATGCCACAATTTTAAAAAAATTATCAAAGTTCCAAGAAGTATTACCTAAAAAAGTATCGATATAACTCCTGTTTATGTAATCCTTATCGAATACCTGCAATTTTGCCAAGGAAATATCCTATAAAAATTTCCCACGAAGAGTTCCCGACCAGATTGCCTTTCCATGCCATTTTTCAAGTTAGTATTCCATTGAATTACCACACCTAAAACAGAGAAGAATTATTTCAATTTCCATGCAAATTTAAACAGAAACTTATATTTTTATAATTTATTTCACCATACGATAATTTGGGGTTAAATTTATATTCAACCGCCATTTAGTTTAGTTATTTTAGTATTTTTTATATGTAAGGGTTGTAAATAAATATCACTGAGTTTGATCTCTGATAAAATAGCTATCTTTAACAAATATCGATAATCATAGATAATAGTTTGCTTTAAAAATTTAGTATTTGCTGTTTACGGGTAGATGGCGCCGTTATTTATTTGAATTTTAATTTATTATATGACGTTTCCATAACCTCATTTAGTCTTTAAAAATGCCAGGAGAGTTTGAAGACGTGTTTTTGTATTAAAGTTTGTCTTATATAGTATTTTACTGATTCCAATTTACGTACCTTGTGATCATAGAGTCTCAATGATGATGAAACATAGCATTTGGGCAAATAAATAAAGATTTAATTGTTTTGGTTTGAAACGTTGTTTTTTATTTGTGACAGTAAGTGTTTTACATCGATTTTCGATATTTACTTATTTCAAATTTTAATAAACCGAGAAGGGGCTTTGAGGGTGCGCCCGTTAGGTGAGAAAAACTACCTATTCGTTAATAAGCGTCCGGAGTACGATTCTGACAGACGATCTGGTCCCCTTTGAAGCGTCCCGTGCCACCTAACAGGTAGGAAGTCACTTTCCACAGTTTTCTTTCACTTATTTAGAGAGATCGCTGGGTGTATTGAAACCACTATTTTAATTTAGTTGATTTTATTGAAAAAAAAAAGATATCAATCGTAAACGGACAAGCTAAATAAAAATAATATAAATTGAATATAATAATAAATTGGTATTGAACTTTAAAAAAATAAAATTTTGAAATCCCGGGCATTGTGTTCTGAAAAACAGAGCAATATATATATATAATAAATTTTCAATACGCTGACGACACGAGCTGTATTGTTTCTGCTTCCGATAGCGTCGCCCTTTCACTTTCTATTGCAACAGTAATAAATCTGATGACTGGCTGGTTTGTTGGGAATCATTTAATACTTAATAAAAATAAATCAAATGTCATTAGGTTCACGGCATCAGTGACTGATAATGGTGGACTTCACATGGGTGTGATCGACGATTTGCTTTCGGATAGTAAGGTGGTTAGATTTTTGAGACTTTTTGTTGATCACAATCTAAAATTTAACAGTCATTGCGAGATGCTTGAGGGTAAATTATGTATGTATTGCATTGTATGCCATTCGTAACCTCCGTTGGGCCATGAATGTGCACTCGCTTAGATTATTTTATTTTGCAAACGTTGAGTCTCGTCTCAGTTATGGCCTAATCTTTTGGGCCTCATCGGTTGGTGCTAAACGATTATTTATATTACAAAAACGTATCATTAGAAGCATACTGTGTGTATCGTCTATGGTATCGTGTCGGCCACTTTTTAAAGAATTAAATATTCTGCCTCTGCTATGTCTATACATATTTGAAATCCTGAAATTTTATAAAGCTAATGAAAAAAAAAATCGTCAAAAACAGGGATATTGATACGGTAATGCATACACGCCATTGCCTAGATTGCCTAGACTTAGCAATACCCTCTCATACTACGAAGTTATACCAGACGAATCCCAGGTATAGAGCAGTAATATTTTATAACAAATTACCTCAGGCAATAAAATATTTGCAATCGTTGAGAGAATTTAAGTTCAAGTTAAAAAAAAAAATCTCCTTGAAAAATTTTATCACACTATCGAGGAATTTGTGGAAAGTTGATTAAGGTAGTTATCTTAGTATCATCATTTTTAGTTATTTGTTCTATTTTGTGTAATTTTTATTCACTGATTTTACATTTTATTACTCATGTAATTAATTTTCTGAATATGTCCATGTTCAACTGAACCATGACACAAAATAAATAAATAAATAAAATAAATAAACTAAATTCCAGATATCTCACTGCTGTCAATGTAGCATTGTAGAATATTGCGCCAACGACTGTCAAACCATTTAATCCGCACCAAACATTAAAAGTAAATCGAACATGTGCAACATGTGGACGCACTATTAATAAATTTTCTTGTGACCAGTAGTGGTCATTATTATTAAACATATCTCTATTAGAGAAATGTGTTTCATCATTCCCTACAGTTCACTGCACTCCATTCAAATTTAAATTAACGAACCATTCACAGAAAATTAATCTCTTAACTTAGGTGGGATGTACTTATGTTTTTTTTTTTAAAAATCTCTGAACTGATGCGTAACTTAAATCGTACTATTTAGTAGCATCTCTAATAGAAAATTCACGACGGGCTTCAAAATATGTTAACACTGTAATTTGTGTACCTCCTCGTTGATAATGATACTTCTCTTTGCTAATTTCTTTTTAAATAAACGATCGTGTTGTCTAAATTGTTTTTAAAGTTTTCGATAGTGACGTCAATCTGGCTGCTGCCCCTAATTAATTTTAGCCGCATGAAATCCGTATTTCCAGCATATTGTATTTCCCCAAATGAGAAAATACCGTAGTGAGATATTATCTAACACTGAACAACATTCATTCAATTCAAGGTAGTAAAATAATAATAATAATACAATTAGAATTAAACACAACACGACGAAATCAAATAATGAACTATTTTTAATAATTGAACCTGCAAAAACTTAGTGCGTTTAAAGTGAAGGAAGCTTACTATAAATTTTACAGAATGAAAGTGTATCTTTAGCATCGACTAAAACCCACCCTAACTTCTGTTTATTATTCATTTTAAGACAATAATGTATTGAAACTTTTGCATTATATATTAAAATATTATTATTTTTTTTTACAATACACAAAGTTGTTCTATTTAAAAAATATATAGACTTCAAAATTTCTCGCAAATGCGTTATGCAATTGTTTTTTCGTATAGTGTGTATTTATAAGCGTTAAAAACACGAATACTTTGCTAGTTTAAACCCACTTCCTAGAATCAATAATAACAGAGATAGCAATGATGCGCACTTAATTTGAATCAACCAGTATACCTTAAAAATCGTTATCACCTTAAAATCGTTAATTGCTTAAAATCGTTATCACCTAAAAGACCTAAAACTCAACTTTACAATTTTCTGCTTTCTGACCAATCTCATGAAAGCTTTAAATTGTGCGTAGTTTGTATTTTTTTTTTCAAACTCTGTTTGATAATATCCAATTAAGATCGGAGAATCCAATAAATCCCTATAATAAAAAAACAAAAAAAGAGTCAACCAATAAAATAAAATGAAGCAAATTAATACCAAATTAATTTGGGTAAAACGATATTGGAACAGACATTTAGACCACTAGAAAAAAATTAATGAGGAAAACGTTCAACCAATAATCTGTTCTAAATGGCTACAATTATATAATTTAATCTTGTATTTGTGAAAATAATACACTCAATTAACTACTTCTTTTCCAGATGCCCTTCTTGCTGATCTCCAGAATACAGTTTCTCCGGTTGGGACGAACATTGGTAGCAGCACGCCCGGTTACGGGTCATTAAACAAAGCCACCAGACAGTCACGCCGGCCCGTGAATCACCAATAACTCGATCCGATTCTTATACGTCCAAGTCTGTAAGTACTGCTCTAAGAAGAATCTTTTGTTACGAAATGCGATGTAAACAGCCTTGCAAATTTATTGTTGAGAATAGGAAAGTCGATAAATTTACAAACCTGACATTTGCATAAAGTTTACAAATGCGTGACTTTGTTGTTTTAAATGGAACATCTAGTATATCTTTACGTTGATATAATTATGATAGAAAATTTTATTCCCACTGAACTAGTATTAAGACTCGATCTGCGTATCTCCATTTACTTTTTAAGTTATTTGTGGTTTTTACGTAATTTAAGTAAATTGTCATTACCTTTATTTAATCTAGGTGGTTGGGGCTTTTTTTGTTTGATGTATCAATTTGCCTCATGCCTTGTTACCACCATGAAAGCATACGCGTTCCAGGAAAGAACTGATTTTAGTTTTTGGCTGGTATCACGAAAACTGCTTCCTTGCATCTCTAATATATGCACAGAAGTACCCTATTCGAAAACGTTCAGATAAAAAGAAATTTGAAAAACTTTTGGACAGATTTCAGGCCAGGGGTGGCGTTGCTAACACAAAGCTACATGTAAACGATACAGTAAACGATGAAAATTAATTTATGGTATTAGGAGCAGTTATTGAAAAATATACACTACCATTAAAGTAACTTTAAAAATGTGACGATATCTATGTTTATAGGCTTTTAAAAATACCTATAAAACTTAATATGCTGATCTTACCTAAACATGTACCGGAAACATATTACATAAATACCACGAATTAGCGACAAAAATAAACCATTCTACCCCAATAAATCTATCAAAATTGAGTGGTGGAGGGATACCACTTTCCGATTCAATAGGTTATTTGAGTATTTTTTCATATACATGATTTCGCATGCGTCTAACTCTTTCGGTGATTGTACACATTTGTACACATTTTTCACTAATTCAAGGTTTTCTATATCGATTCTGTGCCAGGTATTGTTTATTTGTTGCGCAACGCTGGATGATTCAAATCTCCCATAGCGATAACTTACTATGTGCTCCTTAAACCTAGTTGCGATCGCATGCTTTGTTAGTCCAATGTGAATTTTATTACAACCGTGACAAGTGATTTTTAAATGCCCGATCTGTCATTGAGATAACGTTTATCTTTCGCGTTGCCTAAAAGATTTCTCAGTGTGTTACTCGCGGTGAAGCAAATGTGTCCTTTAAGTATGCTGCCTAAACCTCTTACAATACGATGGATGGGTAAATTAACAAACTTTTTGTAGCAACTTTCTACTGAAGTATTGGACTTTCTTTATACTTTGAACTGCGTCCACAGACGAGTAACCATTATAGATCGCTGACTTTTTAATGAATTGCAATTCTTTGTTAAATTTCGCTTTGTTAAGTAGGAATTTTATAAGGCTATTGATTAGGAAATTAATGCCAGCCATTTTATGTGATTAGGACCATTAGGAATCTATTCGGTATTGGTTTCTTTTATATAGATGGTTTAGAACTAAACTCAAAACTTGATAGTAGAAGAAGAAACGGACAACCAACTTTATTTTCTAGACAGTTTAGTGATAAGAAACAATAATAAATTAGAGATGGACATCCGTGGTCAATATTAGGTGCCAAGGCTTGAGGGGTTAGCTTTGCCAGAGTTGATATTTTCGATGAAATTAATTAGTGAGAATTTTGGTGACATATTTGATAAAAATATAATAACAAGAAATTGTTTTCTGGCGAAAAAAGTTAAAAAAAAATGAGAAAGTTGCTATAAAACTAAAAAAAGCTAGAAAATGTGAAAAAGCAGTAAATAATTTGGAAAAATAAAAATAAAAAATGTTGAGAATTGAAAAATTTCAATAACTTTTAATTGTTAAAAAAATCGGAAAAATTGAAATTATTTGTAAAAAAAAAAATAAGTAATTGAAAAGTAAAAAATATGAAAGATCGTAAAAATGTTTGAAGAAAAGTTATAATTAATAATAAATAGCGAGTTGTGAATAATGAATCATGAATAATGGGTACTAAATTATGAGAAGCAAAAAAGAATAGTGAACTAGTTTGAGGCCCTCCTGTGGATTCCGGGTCACACAGGAGTGGAAGGAAACGAAATAACGGATAATCTCGCAAAAAAAATGTCTGGAATGCCTTTTGTAGCGCCTGAACCCTTTTGCGGGTTAAGTAGCAGTACCATAATGAAGAAACTAAAAATAGAAATGGAGCAGAGAAAATCCAGTTACTGGGAAAATCTCCAGGGAATGAGGCAAAGTAAAATCCTTCTGGGAACTTATAACCAGAAGAGGTTTACAGAATGCATCAACCTGAGTAAGAACAACGTTGGCATATTAACAGGAATACTTTCACGCCATTGTAGACTGAAAGGACACCTGAGTCAGCTTGGATTGGAAAAGGAATCTGAATGTAGATTTTGTGGGGAACAGGATGAAACACCCATCCACCTCCTCTCAAACTGCGTAACACTGTGCAACTCGAGGCATTGCACCTGGAGCATGTGAAATCGAAGAGGGAGACTTACCTAGACTGGGCCTTCTGACATCCTACTCTTTCTGAAAGGAATAGGATTGGAAGGCCAGCTGTAAAGCAGCAAGAATAGGGGACACAGCAGATCTTTTAGGTCGCAGTGTAACATTACCATTCTATTTACATACATAACATACATAGTTATGAGGCTGAGAGTTCAAAACTGAAAAGTTTAAAGTTTAAAATGGTAAAAGTTGTTGAAAATTTGAAGTAATGGCACTGGGATTACTTAAACAGTTATGGTTATAAAACTGCCACTAAAGAAAACTACAGCCACATTCCTCGTCACCTATTCCAATACCTATTCAACCCCGAAAGAAAAGAGGGAGACAAAGTAGGCGTGTTCCATATTCTATCGAATGCAGATGGCATCGGTTTTCTATTTCTCTAAATTTTTGGCACCCCTATACGATTTTGGCTCTTATTTACTATTTGGCAATCATTAAAGTATAAGGCCTTTCAGTTATCTGTTTATTGACAATAGCAGCTATGTTGTCATTTTAAGAAAGATTCAAATGTAGGAGTTATAGGTGGGAGAGACAATATGCGCATACTTTAATTAATCATCTCATTTACTGTAGCTATTAGGGCCTATTATTGTAAAGTGGTTGTAATCTTAAAGTTAAGCCAACAAGTTCAAACCTCTCAGATAGTTCAGAATCTTGATGAATTAGATCGTTTTCAACCGAGAAAGGTTGACCTTGTGACGATAGCGCAATAAAAGAAAAATGCTCATCGTCCAAAGACACACGACATTCAATCTCAATACTCATTAGGGAATCTGATTCTGTGTAGGCGTTTTCTGAAGTCTGCAGTGACCTGTAAAAACAGAAACAATATTTTTAGAGAAATAGACCTCAAGAAATATTACATTTTAATTTAACTAACTTTTTCTTTCGACAAATGTAATGATTCCTCCCTTTTCAAATATGCGCTGCCAAATCGGACGTCATTGGAAATTGTAGCAGTCTGAACTTGCGTATATTGAAAGACTCGCGAAAAAATACACGGGACAGCATTTTCGTGCGAAAATAACAAATATTAATTAATCTATTGCGCCGGCTGTGAAAAACAAGCAATTATTTTTAGCAAACGCGACCTAGTTTCCGTATGAAAGACCTAGAAATAGACAACGCGAACGTGCCGCGACCAAGCGGTGATGCGCTGAACTGACGACTATTACAACCGCTCACTAGATGGCGCGAGGTGAAAGTTTTGCGATGATGTGATTTTATAGCAACCGGATGCGACCATGAACATAACAATTTTTCTTTTTTGTACGACTATTTTCGGACGTTTTATAACCGAATAGCATATGAATACGCAATTAAATTTCCTACGGGAAACAAGATGTTATTGGCAATTAATATTCTGTGTTTCAATTTCCTAGGAGTTTCTATTTTTCTTTTATTAAAATGGCGAACGACAGTTCAAAAAATACGGGCGATAAATCTGTTTATAATAATAATTTATTTCTGTTACATTTGAACTTTTTTTTTAAAGCAATTCTGTTTTAAATACAATTGTTTATTATTTATTTTTAGAAATACGTCAGCGTTTTGTTTGAGTCAGTGAAGAATAAAGGTAGAACTGCCCTATTAACATCATTTAATGCTGGTAAATAATTCAAAGATCGTTAATGTTAATGTTACTCGCCATTTAAAACATTTAAAACAATTCTATGTTCAGGAAAGAATACCGAACCATCTATTTTTAGCTTTCGATACTATTAAAACGTTTTTTTAGTATATTAATAGCTGAACATCGTAGGCTAAGTTTTCTATTATTGCCGGGCAATGCTGTGCTTTTCGTTTCTCACCCATGAAGGTGGAGATACTCTGGACTTGACCACCTGGACGATATCTCGGCGAATAATGTTGTACTTGGACGGACCTATTTTTTTTTTTTTTCCAAGATCAAGCGTTGTTTATTTTCAGGGCCGACTTCAGTTGATGTACTGAAATAAGGTGTTAGATAGTGGCAGACACTAATTTCAAACTAAAAAAACTTAAAACGGGTAATTTTTTGTATAGCTTTCCACTTTTTGTATTCTATTTCCTTTTAATATACTTATACCCTGTTCCAAACTTCTGATATGTCATAGTAGTTTATATGTGTCCTTGACCGATATAATTCTGTGTGTCATTTTTGGCTTCTTTAAAAGTTGCTTGTGTTTTTGAATTCATAACCTTGAACAGCAAGCAATTATTACACTACACAAGGAGGATATCCAGTGTCGATTCTATCCTCAGAGAAATGAGAATGTTATGTATTTCAACAATTTTGGTACTTTTAAATATTTATGCATTATTATTTGATATCGCAAGTTTTCTGAGTCACAGTACATACACGATTTATAAAGGTTATCTTTGACGAAATATAAAAAATAATACCGGCCAATTGGGGTTATTTTCATATGCCATTCTGTGGCTAGGTATTCGCAGGTCAGTGCCATGCCTGGAGGGGTATGAATGATTAAAGTTATTGCGTGGAAAGTTTATAAATATTTGCTTTAACAAGTACATTAATATCTGAAATTAAGACATGGCACTGTAAGTATTTAGAATTGAAGAGATTCTAGAGGAAACACCCGCGACATTACGTAGAGCACGTTTTTAAATACGGAAAATTAGCTGCGGCTTCGAATTAGCTCCCCAGAAAGAAATTGCATATATCACTCTAGATTGGAAACAAGCATGATAATATGATAGTAAGACGTCTCTATCTACCAAAAACGACAAGGGATACAACGGATAATAAACTGAAGACAACGCCTGTATGTGTGTATCCCAGCCCAGATCACAATCAATATGAAGCCCCAGAAACTTGGTCGATGATTCTTGTTTAATTGATTGTGAGTTGACTTTTAATAGATAACTACTATCGGTATATTTAGTTTTCGGTGTAAAGTTAATAAAAACAGTTTTATCTTGATTCAAACATAACTTATTTGCTGAGAACCAAGTGCTGAACCTAGCCAACATAATGCTGGCTAAATTCAACGTGTCCGCAATGTTGTTCTTTGCGCACAAATACAGTCGCGAGCAAATGTTATAAGCACCCTAAATTTTGGGCGAATATCACAGTAAGAAATGAGAAAATAAAAACTTGTACGTAATACATTATACATATGTAGTATTTTAAGGGATCTTATTAATTTATTGCATATTAGAGTGTTTTTAGTACTGCTATAATACTTTTAGATGGGAGGGGAAAGTGACATCTCGAAGACTTGAAAAATATATAAAAAAAATACATTTACAAAGGGTATCTATAAAGACTATTGTAACCAAAAGACGATTATATAAACGTTGAAATAACTGTCACAAAAAAATGCAAGAAACATTAACCATTAGTTTTTGTCAAAGTGCCTATAACATTTGCTCGCGACTGTAAGAAACGTCGTCAGCAAATAGCACTAAACCCATCATATACGTTTGGCAGATCATTCATGAAAAATAAAAAAGCGGAAGGACCGATCTTTGGGGTGCACCCATACAAACCTGCAACGGAGAAGATATCACACCGGCTATCTCCACTACTTGCTGTCGATTATCAAGATACGAGGAGATTCATTTTTGAATGACCCCTCTCATGGCGTAACCAAATATTTTTTCAAGAAAAAGTGAATGATCTACTAAATCAAAAGGTCCATAAATATCCCAGTTGTTTTGTTATTTCCATCCAAGTTTTGATAAAGTTGATTAATAAACTGGAGCATAGCAGTATTAGTAGATCGCCCTTTTCGGAAACCATGTTGTTCAAAACAAAGTATTTCCTATTTGCACAAAAAATCATACACCCTATTAAAAACCACTCTTTCAATAATTTTAGATACAGCTGATAAAATTGTAATTGGCCTATAATTATGCATGCACTCTGTAGTACCCTTCTTATGAACAGGAATAATTCTACCTGTTTTGAAACAAGTTGGAAATATGCCTTGTGACAGAGATTTATTTATAAGGTGAAAAAGAGGGCCGATAACACTTTCAGCGCATGCCTTCAATGCAATACTCCAGATGCCGTCAGTACCTAGATGCAGTTACACACTGCATTTATGGTGAAAAATCTTTGCATAGTGGAATAATTCTGTAAATTACCGAATTTATTTGTTCCATCATGCTAATACAGTGTGCACGTTTCTAAGCAATTATTGATTGATTTTTTTTTATTGAACTTGCTTTGTTCGCGATGTATGGACTTAACTCAAGTTTTGACGGGAATACTTTTGGAGTTATTTAGGTTTGGATAAAAACTTAAATCGTGTACTGAAATCAGCTTATAAGAAGAACATTTCATTTAATTCATAATCTCTCGACAAAGCGTTAAATTCATTGATGCAACCTTGACTTTCTTAGTTTTGATGTTAAAGTGTTAGCTCTATCGCAGGACTTGAATGCTTTTGCTGGAAAATGTGTTACTATTTCAGACTAACGGACTGTAGTTTTGTGTGCAAATCGTTTTTTTAATCACCGTTTTTGCAAGACTTTTCTTATTTTTGTCAAAACCAACAACGACAATGGATTGACAAGGTGCGGAACTCTATATCAACACGTGCAACTCAATTCGAGAAAAAATTAGACTTCTTATGTTATGAATGGGCACTGCTCGTATAGGCCCAACATATGTTTTAGGAGTGTCTAAAAATGTATCATGAGAGCAGTTAAGGGTTGCGTCAAAGAGAAACACAAAGCACACTGGAATAATATAACGAGATAAATTCATGGAAGGACCATCAAATAAGAAGACCTACTGCAGCTCACTAAGAATCAGTTTCGCATCATAATAGGGCACTGTACACTGAAATGACACTTTCAGAAAATTTAAGATTAAAACTGGGGATACCAATTAAAGATTGCGTAATCGGATGACAAAGAAAGTTTACCAAATTATATGTGAATGCGAAGCTCTGGACGCAAAAAGAGAGAGGATTGCTTTTATCAAGCAGTTAGAAACCTGTACAGATTAGTATGGGATACTAGAATGGCTGTATAAATTTAGTGAGTAAAAGAAATGAGAGACTATATACAAAAAGCCAAGAGGCTAGCAGTGTTTTCGCAGGCTCCATGTCGGACGATTCCCACAAAAAATCTCTGTATCGTATTAAAAGAAATAAAGACTACTAATACCTTTTTAATTTGGCACATATTTAAAAATACATACACGAACATGAGATAAGCAGAAAATACGTTACGTTTTTTGACCTTGTTTGCTTCAGTGCCTTAGGACATAATCATACGACAGACGCCGTTAGAGTTCCGTAGGATGCGGACAACAATCAAAGTTGATCGACCAGATAAAATGCACGCATCGGCGTAGACTTTATTTATTTTGACATCATTCGTCTCTTTTAATCTAAAATTTTATTCGAAGAACGTGTTAAGGGATGTCCAGAGATTATTTAAAAAAATATAAAAATGACAATATTTTTGTAATAATTGGTATAAACAAAAAAGCAAACAAAAAATCAGTATTATTCTAATAGGTGTCCTGGCTCTCTTTGGTATTCAAAAGAGGTGCGGAGTTTTCTTATCTGGGCATTATTTAAAGTAAATTCTACGATGATGCATACACTTGGTCAGCGCGATCCACTCTAATTGTTTATATAAATTATTGCAAAGATATTGTCAGTTTCTTTTTTATCTCTGAACATTCCTTGACACGTCCACAGAATTACCTAATTTTTTTTAGTGTGTGGTTGAGTTTTTAACAGGTAATGTCTGAACTAATTCCAACGTGCATACAAGTTGTTTGGGATATTCCATGTTCAAATTGTAGCAGAGTGCACAACAGACTTTAAAGCATTAAAAGAACAACAAACAGATTTTCTAATATGAATTAATGCCACCTACTAATAATCTGTATAATAGTTATAAAATAACAAGAAAACAGAACCACGTGTGGCCGAACACCATGCCATTTCTGCCTACGTCTGACTTGAACCAGAACAGTCTAAGTTAACGCATGCGCGCTTTGCTTATTTCCTTATCACTTGAAAATGACTATATTTATGACTGAAATTTTCCAAATTGTAAGAAATTTTAAGTTTTTCCTAAGAGATATTAATATTTTTCTTGGTAGTAGTACAATGTTAAAGATTCTTTTCTAACAAACAGAAATTTTCCTGTAATATTGACGTAAAACACTTGTATTATGGGAGAATTTCTAACATTTCGTCATTTTCCTTAACCCTGGAATGCTCGCGGGCGGACTCATACTCCGCACACTTCCTTTTGTGTTTGTATTTAAAATTCTGCTTATTGTATTGTTATGTGCACTTATATACCTTCCTAAAATAATAAAGAGAACCTTATTCTATAATTATAAGTGCAATAGTTTATTAGTTTCCTAAATATTGTGTATTGCGGAGTCACAGTCCGCAGCGAATGTTAACGCCAAAGAAAACAAACATCGTTTGAGTTTTAGATACCATAACTGTTTACTTATTTTGTCGTTTTTGTGGTCATTTTGGTTCCCAAACTAAAGTAAATATAATCAGCAATATATTTTACATTAGAAGTGAGTGATTACATTATTCAAGGATGAATTGGTCATATGAAAAGGAACAAACTCGTTTAGAAAAATTGATGAAAAAATGCTTGAACGAAGGTGATACGGCAGGAGAAATGGATCCTCTAGATCACGAAGATGAAGATGAAGAGGATGTCTTAGAAACTGAAGAACTGTTTACTGATACAGAACAGGAAATTTCAGATGATGAACCTGATCGAAATGAGAAAATAACGGAACCTGTTTTTATTGGCAAAGATAACACAACCAAATGGAGAAAACATACACTTACCCAAGCTGTTAGAACTAAATCGATAAACATAATAAAAAAATTTCCAAGTGCAAAATTGGCAACAAAGTCATTGAAGACGCCTATTCAAATTTGCAGACATTCCTTTACCAATGACATGTTGATGGAAATTGTTGAAAACGCAAATCAACACATTATGTCTAGTTAGAGAGACCGAGATGCCAAGGAGACCAATTTATACGAAATAGAAGTTCTGATAGAATTGTTGTACTTCTCCGGTGTTTTGAAATCTAACCGTTTGAACCTGGAAGAACTATGGAGTACTAACGGCACGAGTGTTGAAATCTTTCGTCTCACTATGTCCATTACACGTTTCAGATTCCTTCTTTAGCATTTACGTTTTGATAATCTAACAACACGTAAAGAACGAAGACGTTACGATAAATTAGCACCTATTAGATGTGTTTTCGATTCGTTCGTTGACAACTGTAAAACCGGATACACTCCGTTTGAATATGGTACTATCGCTGAAAAGCTAGAGGGTTTTCGAGGCCGCTGTCCCTTTAGACAATATATCCCTAGCAAGCCAAATAAGTACGGCATAAAAATCTTCGCTCTATGTGACGCAAAAACTTATTATTCGTGTAATTTGGAAGTATACCTCGGAAAGCAACCTGATGGTCCATTTTCTATAGACAACTCACCGAGTGCTGTAGTAAAAAAGGCTCTGCCAGCCTATCAAAGGAACCTGGAAGAAACGTGACTGTAGATAACTGGTTTACGAGTGTAGAATTGCTAGAGTCTTTACATACAGATTTCAATCTAACTATGATTGGAACAATAAGGAAAAATAAAAGGGAGCTCCCTATTGAATTTGCAAATCCTGCTACTAGGCTTATAGGTTCAAGTATGTTTGCTGTTGGTAAAACTGCAACTTAGTTTCATACATACCTAAGAAAAAATAAAAAACGTGTTATTTGTATCAAACCTGCATCGAGACGATAAGTTGGACGAAGGAACTGGTAAACCGGATATTATATGCGATTTTTTTGTTACGTCAAATATTGCTAACAATTTTGGAACATTTTTAGCACAAATATATTTTATCGCTTTATAAATTTAAACGTCAGGTATGATGAAAGTGTGCAAAAATCGCTCCTATATAGTTGTTCTACCTATAATTAACTTAATTTGTTTTTCTCCGAAGAAAATCTGTTAAAACCGGTCCTGAGCTTTCCACACTCCATTAATGGTCGAACGTGTGCACTGGTTTACGGCGCGGTGCCGTGTGCAAAGCGTCGCGGCGCGTTTCCACCACTCTTACGAAACGCTCTTTCCACTTTGCTTCTATCTCGCGTTCTCTCGTCGTCTCTTTCTCGCACATTCGGGCCGCGTATTTCGGTCGCGTAGCGCAAAATTTGAATAGTGATCGCTCCATAAAGGGACCCGACTGCCGTTCTCTGAGTAATATTACTAAATCAATCCTTGGAGTGGACGCGGTTTATTTTTACATTTGTGTAACGTTAGATTTTGCAAATATTTGTTGTCTTTTGCGAGCACTCTATTAATGCCGGAATCGGGTTTTGCCTCCGCCGCCTTGGTTAACTATCCGAACTCCGTTACACTAAGCGCAAACTTGTTTGATTCGACCACTTGTTGGATTTAATCAACAGGTGGTTGGTTTTGAGAGTCTCGGACTGGGGCTTTGTTTGTTTTTCCTCCATCCGAATATTTTTAAGTTGTTGAGGATTTTGTGAGTTCACCTCGCCACATGTCACATGCATTCATACGTTCAAAAATAAATCCTCTCAAGGATTTATTACCGAGCTATTTTATAAAAAAAAAAATGCGGATATTTTAATATTACGTACTACCAAGGTTCTGACTTTCCAATAAAATACGCCAATACGAACAGATACGTTATCAATTTAGTGGAAATTGAGCCCTCAAGTAATTTTAGCAATTTTTACACTTCATTGCGAACACGTTTTTATAGGTATCAATAAATTTTCAGCCATAGTTACAGAGGTTGTGACGTGATCAATATTTCTTTTAAACAGATCCGCCTACGTATGTCTCCAAAAATAAACAGTTTTTACCATGAATCTCCTTGATACGTCTGTAAACAAGTGAATAGCTAGTAGCCTTTTGATTTGCTGCAACTATAATTTTTTTTTAATCGGATCGAATTTCCAAAATTTTTATATGCTATTATTCATTGAAAACTGTCGTATTAGTTCTTTGACGGATTTTATTTCGCTTAAATGCAGGTATCCGTAAGATCTATATTTGACACATTTTCTGTTTAAATTGAGGTTCTACTTGGTTCTACTGTATGTGTCTTGTTGCCTTTGGCGAAATAAAGAACAATTTTATGCAACTTCTTCGCACTTTTTTTAAATTATTAATGTTGATAACCAATGGAAATAATCTCATCAAATTTCTATATATAAAAATTTTTATACTCTTGATAACACTGCGTAGGCTTTCACGGCCGATGTAACTATTACTAATAACTTCTTCCGGATTTCGCCGACGTTTCGCTGTTCATACTGACAGCTTCTCCAGAACAACTAAATTAATTAATAACAGTTCAGTTATCCGGAAGAAGCTGCCAGTATGAACTACGAAACGTTGCGTCGAGCGAAAGTTTTGACCCACGACGAAACCTGGAAGAAGTTATTAGTCACGTTTTTTTTCTCCATTCAACTAAAAGTGCGGTTAGATATACGAAATGAAACATTAAATCAAATTACGTTTTGAGTTGTAGAAACTGAAGGATAGCAGTACGATCAGTAACACATCTATTTTGTAGCAGTTTTCCCCCTATATAGCACATAAAAACGTTAAATACTTTCATGCATTACAGAAATTGTCCATAATGGCGTTTCTCTTATTTCCTTCCAGTACAGAACATACTTAGCACAACTAGGGTGATACGTACGTTTATAACATATTAATCTAGTATACTTACCAGATAAATGTCTAATAGAAGCTGAAATCCTTGGAAAGGACGACTTCCTAACCGCATACTACAGCGGCGGAGTGATCCTTGCGAACAACCTCCAATATGCGGAACAAACACTTAAGTGTTTACAATATCGACCGCATGTGTCCCTCAAATAGTACGTTATTAAAACAGACTAAAGTTATAGTTGTTCAATTAACTATTTATTTAAATGGAATATTCGGAATTTGATAAATTGAAGCACAATATATATTTGAACTAACTAATTTTTGTTATCATAACTAAATTATTTCAACAATAATTTTTCACGTCAAACGTATCAAATGGTTGGATTGAACTCTTACTAGGATTACTATAACAATATAAATTTGTAAACAACAAATACCTAATATTTTTTTTTCGTTCCTGCATCAAAAAAAAAAAAACTGGCTCGCCATATACAAGCAAACAGCATTGTTAAATTAACTAAATTTCGGTTAGCTCAATGTAGTTTTCTGAGTGTACTTAGAATTATTTTTATTTCCAAAACAAGTTTTTAATACATTATTTATTACAGTTGTAGTAGTCGCACTGTAAAGTGAAATAAAATTAATTTAATTAAAATAAATACATTTTCTCTTTTTATGAGCCATGATGTTAAATGATAAAACTAAAAGTATAGCTGTAAAATACTTAAAAATATATTTCAATTAAATCGAACCAATAAATTTCAATTGGAATTATTGCTCAAAGTAATTCTATAATTTGAATGAAAGCATATTTTATAAATTTAATGCGTAATTTTTTGCGTATTTTCTGGGCTTTTACGAAAAATATAATTCAAATATACATGGTTCAAGTTATCCATTATGGTTGAAGACGAACGCTGTATGAAGAAACGAAGAATAAATTAAATACGTGTAAAATCAAAAGTTATGCTGACGGCTAAAATCAAGTAAATTTGGACGTGACTCGAGGCCAAAGGAGAGACACTATTGTAGTGATTTGTCTTTTTGGGCAATATAAAAATGTATATATTTTGTATGATCCCAATAAATCGATATTATTATTATTATTATTATTAAATGTTTGTATGTAAGACTTGACTACAAGGAATACAATTTTCCTAATATAAAAAAACAGTAACTAGTGAAAATAGCATAGGAACTTTTTTATATATATGTAATTAAAACAAATTAAAAAAAAAAGATCTGCAGATGAGGTGCCACTATATTTTTCTTACGTCCTTTGGTCCGCTAAACTCGAAAATTAAAAGAAAGTTTTGTATTCTATGGATACGTTTTCAAGATAGCAATTTCTGAATTTTTTGGTTTCCTTGGAGGTAGTTTGTTTGTTTAGACCATGTGTCCAGTTAGGGACGACCGAACTAATTATAAAGGGTGCCAAATTAAAGATAATCGAATCGTCAGCAAATATTACTAACATTATTTTGCAATCGCTACAGAAATTTTATTGCAATCAACTACATTATAATATTAGGTTTGTTTCTTTGCCAATATGAAAATTGAATACACACTCTACGCGGGAAAAGTATAAATCGTAGAAATATGGCCAGTTTGTATTTTGCTCCATACAGTTCGTACTTTTACGTGAATATCAAAGTATTTATCAAGAAAATTCATGGATAAATACCGAATTCATTTTTTTTTTTTACAAGAAAAAGGGAAATAGAATAGATTGGAAAGATACTTTCATTTTATCCAAAGAAGATGGACAAAAAAAAGGAAACTGAAGTCTCATGCTCGTCAATTTCAACATATTATGTATAAATATAGAGAGAAGCGAGGACACGACCGTATTGTACAGTAGTGTGTACACTGTAAAATACAGGACAAAGGCATAAGCAATTCACATTCGCGAGCAAATATATTTCCATCGCAAACAATGGAATTGGCAAAACACAGTCCTTATTAGGGCTATCCTGATCACAGCAGTACAAACACTGCCGAAATTTCGGATTTAAACAACCGAACAGACGATGTAAATAGCCCAAACATCAACTCATATTCTAGTAATCCATCGTCAAGAATTTCACTTCAGGGGTTATGATGGGATTCATTCCAACGATACTCTTAAGGCAATTCGAAAACAATGTGAGTAACATTTGTTGGCTATTGGATTGTCTTTAATTTGGTATCATTTGCGATTAGATCGGCCATGCCCTACTACTACTAAAAAGGAAATTTAAAAACTCGTATCTCGAAAACGAATCCATAAAAAAAGATAATACGATTTTCGGTTTAGCCGAAACAAATTATTATAATAAACAATAGTCACGTCTAGTTTGTAAAATGGCTATAAACAAGTTATTAATGTAATACACAATTTTTTTACGGAGATATCATAATTTCGAGAGTGGAGCAATGATGGTTGAGATTAACATTTTGTGTATTCATATGAGAAGATTGTTTATTTTAGTTCTTATGAGATTAAATGAATATTTTAGGCATTTTCTTGAGTTATGATTTTCTGTTCGAAACAGGTGTATACAATCACATGAATGTATGTGCTAGGATCGAGTGAATCAATAGGACCATTGTAGATTAAAAATCTTTTATTTAGTAAATAAACCACATGATGTTTGGTTTTGAAATACATACTGGCTTTTTGTACATGATCCGGCAACAGGATTGAATGGTTTGTAATAGGCGACCGTTAAGAAGCAAAGAATATTACAAAGGACTTATTATTATTACAATTCTGGAAATTTCTTATAACACTTTTAGTTTACAAAGATGACATCCTGAAGACGGCCACCGTCTTCTTCTACACATTGCTGCAATCTCTTTCTGAAATTGACCATAATGGCTTGTTTTCTGTAGCTTGCAAAACATTGAGCTGTTTAGTAACATCTAGACGATTTGGAAGGTAAATTGGTCCAAAAAGTGTATGATTTATTATACGCCTAACCAAACGTTAATAGAAAATCTTCTTTGGTGACCATACTCACAGAATTGGTATAGATTATCTTCTGCCGAGTAGTGAAAGTTATGAGTGTTACAGATTCCATCTCTATTACATATGCATTCATCGCTCCAAAGAATATGTTCCAGAATTAAAATGCTGTGTTGAATATATATGGGTGTAGAATGTTTTTCTTTAAAACTGAATGAATGGCTTTGTGTCTAATCTTAATAAAGATTGTTTATTTTATAACTTTATTAACTTAGGGAAATTCAGAATATTTAGATTAAGTGGTAGTACTGACTGTGCAAGGTGGTGATATCACCGCACATGGTTCTTGGACTCTTAGTTGTTGGTTTTAATTTACTGTAAAACACTGTCTTTTACACTGTTTATTTGTTCGTCGTTTTAATTATTCCTGTAACTTGTTTCTCTGATAAAGCTGTATATTTTCAGCTTAAAATTCATGTAAAAAACGAATTGTTATTTCATCAATCCTTGGCTGCTTTTCCCAGTATACATCTTTAACCGTGACCTACTATCAGAATATTTAGTATATAAAATTATAACCAGCATCCCAAGAAATAAATGGTTATTAAAATCATGTTAGACTCTCTAATGCTACTGAGCCAGCGATATTTGAACTGCATATTGGTCACGTGACTTTCGTCACAAAATGAAAGCTCTGTATAAGCATTTTTTAATATTTTTATTAATAAAATGTTGAGACTAAATATTCTACTTGTATTAAAAATGAATACAAATTGTGATTAGGTGCTACAGACAAACTGTTAAAGAAAGAACTACAATTATAAATTTTTTACGCAATTCGGAGTTCTTAGAATTATAAAATGAACGACATCAATTAATAAAATGTTGAGACTAAATATTCTACTTGCATTAAAAATGAATACAAATTGTGATTAGGTGCTACAGACAAACTGTTAAAGAAAGAACTACAATTATAATTTTTTTACGCAATTCGGAGTTCTTAGAATTATAAAATGAACGACATCAATTCAAGACATCAATTAAAGTATTTATGTTTCAATTCTTATATAATTAGGTCTAACGACTAATTTACTGTTCTACACAACCACTATACTATACAAATACAACGCTAAACGATTAACAGATGTTTCAAATGAAAGAATGACCGAACCAATACGAGAGCGTTGATATTCGATACGCCTTGTTGAGTGGTTCTCTGTTTTAGCGGTGATCAAAGACGTACGAATCTAAAATATTTACTTCTGTTCTTTGCTCGATGTTTGTTTTTGCTTGTATGTATTTATCGATATTTTTACACTGACCTGTATTTACACTCGAATAATGTTTTGTGCCAATTTCACTAAAACACGCACTCATTTTGTCCCGAGACTTTCATCTGGCTAATTATTAATAAGAGTAGGGTAATGAATTTTGGCCCCACTTCTGTTATGTCTGCGTTTGTAGGTCTAAATTAAATTTCATGGTGTTCGTTTCTATTTTGATAGGGTATAAGGTAGTAGGAGAATGGTAAAAGAAGATGATTTACCAACATTTTGGTGATTGTGCCAAAACGGTTACTTTGTCGAAAAAAAAATATATTGAAAAATAAAAACTAGAAAAAAAATTGATCACGTGATTGACAGAAACCGATTTTTTTTTTTCCTGGTAGCCTCCAAAAAACTTTTTTCTATCTGACAACCCAATCGCAAAATAAAAATTTTCAAAAATTTTATTTTAAAATTAACCTATTTTTTACTCAAAGACTGTTCAATATTCAGAGCTGAACATTTGGCTGCCGGAGCCACTTCTAGGGATTCAAATATATGCCCCAATTTTCAGTCAAAAAACCTCCTGAGGCGGTAACCCAGAAGGTTTTAAAATTCTTCTAACAAAAGTTATTTATTACTTGTGTCAGTGAATAATTACTTGTCAATAAAATCAAGACAACACTGCCGTATATAAACTGCTTTCCATTTACCGGTTGACTTACCTCATTTCAGTTTTGTGCGTTAAGTTACGAACTGTTCACGTCAAACTCATTTAGTCGCCAGATTATGTCATTCGTAGTGAGTAACTCGTAGCTTAACGCACAAAACTGAAGTGAAGTGATCCAGACGATAAATAGAAAGCACCTAAAGTCTACATTGTAGTTGAAAAAATTAAATTATTGCAACACTGTTAAAGATATTGATACGTAATAATAATAAAAATACGTATAAAGAGATAAAGAGTATTATTTTTCATTTTAAAATTTAAAAATAAAATAATATATAGTTCTATTAAAATATGAAAGTAGCTGAGTGAGTACCTACCTTTGGGACAACTTGTAGTGCAGGATGGTCCAAATTCGACACTTATAAGAAACTTATATTTCTAAAGGAATTCGACAAAATCTGACCTATGTTTTTGGAGCTCGATTAAAGAGAAATCGATTAGTGAAATCCGTATTTTTATACCTTTCATAGTATAAGAGATACAGAGCGTTTTCGTATAATATGAAATTTTTAAAAGCCCTTGTAACTTTTTAATTTGTAAAAATGCTTGATTTATATAAGAACTTTATTAGGGCACTTTTTGATGCAGAATTATTTAAAGCTCTAATTTTTTGTTTTTTTTGAAACTCGTATTTTTTGAGATATTATCAAGACTTGTGTTTTTTTATATGGAACAGTCCTATATATTTTTTACACCATTCAAAAGGTACACAAAATTACCTTTAACATGATATATCACACTTGATATTTTATCAGTTCTTTTTTTTTCTTTAGTTAGTAGTTCTATAGTTCTTAAAATATCTGATTTTCTATTTGCAATTTCACAGTATTTTAAGATGGCTATGATGGTGGTGGATAAATAAATACAAGTTTTCAACAAATCAGCAAAAAATGTCTTCATATTAAAATGTTGTTGTTACAAATAACAATTCCAAGAAACTAAATTACAGATACCATTAATAGCGTTACCGATAGCTATAATTAAGAAGGTTTATTCTGTAAACATTTAATGTACTAAAAAGTTGAAATTAATCATGGTTAGACCTAAAATACGCGTATTCCTAAAATTCTTACATATTTAAACGAAATTTTACGTATATATGCCACAAAAAAAGTGCGTAAACATTATAAATTATGGCAAGTGTTGCATGCAATTTTGTGTGCTTTTCAATAGTGTAAAAATATATAGGGTGTTCCATATAAAAAAACACAAGTCTTGATAATATCTCAAAAAATACGAGTTAAAAAAAAAAACCAAAAAACCGGAGCATTAAATTCTGCATCAAAAAGTGCCCTAATAAAGTTCTTATATAATCAAGCATTTTCACAAATTAAAAAGTTACAAGGGCTTTTAAAAATTGCATATTTTACGAAAACACTCTGTATCTCTTATGCTAAATAACTACTAAAAATACGGATTTCACTAATCGATTTCTCTTTAAAGTCGAGCTCCAGAAGCATAGGACAGATATTGTCTAATTCCTTTAGAAATATATAAGTTCTGTATTAAAAGTGTCGAATTTGACCCACCCTGTACATATGAGATATTTTTAAAGTATACACAAATCGATTTTGTGAAATTTTTATTGGACAAATGTTAACTAACATCAAAAATCAAGTGGTAATTAAAAAATCTCCGGCTTGGTGAAATCAAAATAAAATTTCAATTTTTGTTTGAAATATTTTTAAGAGACACTCAAACAACTTACCTATTATTGTAAAAGGAATAAAATTGTTATTCGAATAAATCTAAGATGGCGACTGAACGACATTTGTGTAGCAAAAATTTATTTATGTTAAAATATTCAGAAAAATGTAGTAATGTCAATGTTCAGAATTTCAAAATTCTAGATATTGCTCCAGTGTTAGGATTGCTAATACTAGTGCCATATGTCCCCTGTATACAGGGTGATTCTCAATATATGCGACAAACTTTAAGAGCTGATTCCTGAGGTTATTTTGATCGTAAAAGTTCATATAAATATATGTCCAAAACGGTTTGGTTTTAAAGTTATTGAATGTTTAATAATAAATTATGAACTATGACAAACACGATATAATATCACAGTTGGTTCTTCAAAAACTATTGTGTTGAGAGGAAATTGTTTATTTGTCAATAGTTGTCAGAGTATTCATTCAGTTTTGTGCCAGTTTCTGTTTTCTAAAATGAATTACACGAATGCTGAGATGGGTGATATGCATTTCGTTTACGGTCTTGCCAATGGAAATTCGCGTGCTGCTAGACGTCTTTATGAAGAACGATACCCGAACCGTATCATCTCGTATTCACCAACGTCTTAGTGAAACAGGAAATTTTAAAATGATAACGGGCACCCGTCTACAGTGAGAACTCCACAAGTTGAAGAAATGGTACTACATGAAATTGAGGAACATCCTACTACAAGCACCAGAAAAAATTGCGTTTGCTTTAAACATTAGTCAGGCCACAGTTTGGAGAATATTGAAAGATCAACTGTTGTATCCATATCACATTCAACGGGTGCAGGCACTTTTGCCGGCAGATTTTCCGCAAAGAGTGGTTTTTTGTCAATGGATGCACCACAAAATCGCACAAAATCCTGACTATTTGGCTCAAATGTTCTTCACCGACGAGGCTACTTTCTCTAGAAACGCGATTATTAATTTTCATAATAATCACATGTGGGCCGAAGAAATCCGCACGAACTAGTGAATGCCCGTCATCAACATCAATTCTCTGTCAATGTTGGGCCGGAATTGTTGGAGATCACTCGATAGGTCCACATTTTTTACCCGATGGCGTTAAATGGCGAGGTATACCGCAATTTTCTTGAAGAGGAGCTACCTCTACTGCTGGAAGAAGTTCCGTTGCAATTAAGATTACAATGTATTTTATGTATGACGGTGCTCCAGCGCATTTTAGTTTAGTTGCTCGCGAGGTTTTGGACAATATGTATCTAGATCGGTGGATAAAACAGGGAGGTCCACAACCGTGGCCTCCTCGGATCTCCACACTTAAATTCTTTGGACTTTTTTCTCTGGGGTCACCTTAAATCATTAGTTTATACGATTCCCATTGAAAATGTCAATGAACTGAGAAATCGTATTATCGCAGCTTTTCAAACAATTCGAAATAGCCCTGGTATTTCAGAACAGACTCGCCAGTAAATACGACGAAGGATAGAAGCTTGTATTGCAGTTGGGGGCGGTCATTTTCAACAGTTAGTATAAGTTAATTTTGTTTTACTAATTATTTTGTTAATTTATAATAAAACATTATTATGTTAACCTCACTATTAAACATTATACAACTTTTAGAACTAGCGATTTTGACATATGTTCTTATGAACTTTTATGATCAAAATAACCCCAGGAATCAGCGCTTAAAGTTTGTCGCATATATTAAGAATCACCCTGTATATGTCAGTTTTAAAAAAATCTTTCGGAAGCTCTGGCTCTGTAAGTCTTATGTCTAGAATTGTTTATAGTTCTAGTCTTAAGAGGAAATAAATGGAATAAATCCATAAATCCAAATAACCATGATGGACTTTAACATATCAAAACCTCAGTTGCAATGATTGACCTGACGGAGATTTGAAGCTGAGATCAGGAACGGTATACGATCTTTTACACGCTAAAACTATATAAAAATAGTTAGTCGTACATTTTTTTAAAATTAAGGGCCAAAGAAAATAAATTCAGTTTTGTAAAAACTTAAAAATTCACACTTTTCCTAGATATTTTGCATGTCAGTCTAACTCGACTGAACGATAATAAATAAACTTAGCACATAACTGTCTAGGAAATTATTTTGTTTGAATTCACAAATGAGTTATTGCCTCCCACGATTGCTTAAATATATCGTAATTCTCTGTGTTAACTGTTTCCAAATTAAAAAGTCATATTTCTTTTATTGATTCTGACTTAATTTGTTTAACATGTGTACGTATTACCCAAGTGGATGCCAAGAACAACGTAAGCTAGTAATGTTTGCCAAATAACAGGAAAGGTGCCCGTTACGAATGTGGAAAGATTGATGCACGCTTCGATTTACTCCATTTAACATTACAATGTTTTTGAATTACGAACTTAAAACAAAAAACAGACGCTTACTAAAAACATCCCTAAATATGAAGAACGTCCGGCATAAACAATACAATTGTCTAACAGTTTAAATAGTAGAAATATTGCACACTTAATTTCAGGATAACTGATAGAAATTATTTTACTTTCAGGGCACTTATTGTGGAAAACCCAACAACAGACACCAACTGGTGCTCGCAGCCCTAGTTATGCTCAATATGGCGGTGCTCCTGGTTACTCTTCGACACCAGGAACTACCGAAAAGCGAACCTTCAACAATAATCTTTCGGAATTAGATACCCTCTTGCAAGATTTGAGCGTCACGCAGGAATTGAACCAGTCAAGATACGCCAATGTATCTGGAGGTACGATTAGATTCAAATTCGTCAACTTCGTCTACTAGGCACTAACAAGTTTGTGTTTTCTTTATTCACAGAAAATGGGATTAATGGCAGTTTTAATGGAACTTATAACGGCTCTGGAGGTAGTCCTGCAAACTACTCCAGACCATCCAGTGTCAAAATCACCTTGAACAGACCACCAGTTGATAGTCTACTGCGAAGAACTTAATCCAGGTAAGACCAACTTATTTCCACATTTTCATGTTGATATTTAATACCTGTTGCCACATGACATTTAAGGAAATTGCTTGTCTTTAATAAAGACTATTTCTGCTTGCACTGTATGAGTTTCAACAAATTTATTTTAAAATTTATTCTCATATGTAATATTACATAGAAACAAGTCAAAATTTAACAATTAAAAAGTTATAGCGGCATTATAAGCAATATTCAGTTAACGGGACTAGTATATGATGTTTTTTTTATCTTTTGAAATTAAAAGTGTCAAATGTCTTCAATGCGCATAAGTAAAGCATTTTACTATTTGTAGCTGCAAAAAAAAAAATTCGTTTGCAATTCCGCAGTGTAACTGATTGTTTGATTATTTAAGTAAAAATTCAGTTATTAGAGTTATTAGCTACTTGTACCTTATAACTTTCAACGTAAATACCTACATGGTAGAATTACAAAAACTAAATTTAAATGGAAAATTTGCTTTTAATTAATATGGCAATTTCACTGATTGTTTAGTTATTCAGGTAAGAATTTGTTTGCTTTGGAGTATGATCGTACGAAAAAATTCGAAATCTGTTGAAAACGCGGTCCATTAAGATTCGTGTAATTGCCTGATATTACATAAACTTTCTTGTAGACATTGAACTATATGTTTTATCGAAACTATTCTTAGTATTTGATGCTGTAAAAAAGGTATAGAAAGTCAAATACGTTATGTACCCATGTATATGCTTTTTATTTCGGAAATCTTATATTGAGTCAATCCCATAATAAGCAATAAATATTTTTTTAACAATGATTGTTTTAATTTTAAATTTTTGCATAATTAAGGCGTAAATCTTTATATTGACTACAATTATTAGTGTTAGTATTCATTATTAAAATTCAATTTCCAGAAAGACAATTTTTAGAGAATTCATAATTATACAATAATATTTCATTTCTCATCACTGTCTGAGTTTTTTTAGTTGCTAGCATTACATTGTGTGTAGGTAAGACGTATGTACACTGGCAAGATATCTTTCTAAGGCTAAGAGAGAACACTAAACGGTTCGTAAAACTGAACAAAATTTGATGCAAATGTCCATATATAACCGGGTAATTAATTTTAACCCTGTGATGTTGGCAATAGGAAATTTATGCCGGTTACTTAATGTAGTTAGCTAATCTGTACTACTTGTCTTAATAATCCTGTTTCTGTCATATGGAGCAAATAAAGAAGAGTTATCTCAGATTGAGAAGGCAGTACAATTAGGTAACCATAAAAACCAGGACAAGGTAGAATTCTGTTAAATAAAATGTAATTGTAATTTTTGAGTTTGTTTCTTTGCAAATTGGAAGAACGGTACCTAAACAGATACAGAAACTACATTAACTGTGGAAAATTTGAGTATTTTTTTTTTGTGAAATTGGTAAGACAGACGTAGTATAGCGAAGGCAACGCAATTATTAAATACTTTAAAAAAAAAACCTAGTATAACTCCATTAATTCTTGTTTCTTTGCACTCCTAACGCAAACAGGAGTTGACAAAAATTTATCAAGTAAAAGACTTCGGTATAACAACTTTGCTGGAACAAGTAATTCAAAAATACACTGAACCAAAAGAAAGAAGTCATTGTTTACATGAAATAATACAATAAAATCGGTCAAAAAAACGAGTTCATCAAATCAATGAAAAAGATTTTATCAAATGACGGCGGAATTTATGAATTTATGAATGAAATGGTAGTTTGATTGGCCCAATGAATATATTATTGTTCTAAGGAACACCAGTTATGTTTTAACAAACTTCTTTGGTTTACTGAATGTCAACGAATTATCAATTTTATGTATGAACTCCAGTAGAAGAATTAATACAATGAATATTACTTGTTGATATGCTAATCGCAAGTGTTTGGCTTAATGAATATGTTATTCATAATCCTAATAAATTTTATTTATTGTTGTAGAGTGAACTTCTAATTAAAATATTGAAGTTAGTTTGTTGATGCAATAATCGCATTTCATTGACTCAATTCACTGTTGAGTAAGCCTTGCAGCTTTATTTAATTGGATTGCAGTAAAAATAATATCAAAAGATTAACATCAAGTATTGGTGATTACCAGAAAGCATCAAAAGAAAATGCGTAAACAATTAAGCGTAAGAGTGTCATCACAGCAAGGGCTCATGACCCATTGTGAAGGAATCACCATACAAGCAAAAAAGGGAATAGAAATGTTAGTTTTTGCCTACCAAGCGTCGGGGGCTCACAATATATGTATATTGTTGTGTTAGATATGCTAAACTGTGTTCACAATAAATGTAGTTATTATTTTGTGTACATACCTGTATGTAAATCCAGTATAGTTTGGACATTAATAATTTGCATCGTAGCCGTGGCGATTAGGTATACATATATGTTCATCGTACAGTAATTGTATGATTTTAATTTAGTTTCCTTTGTATCGGTACTTCTTCAGGGATGAAAACCTATGTAGCTCGTACTAAAATAAATGGCTAGGGGTTCATGGAGACGAGGTGGTTGTTGGTAAAAAATTGTTTTACATTTTCGTCTATTTAAATTAATTAAATCATATTTTCGTATTCTCTTGGAAATTGAAGGGAAACTTCAATGTGGATTATTGTATTTAACATTAGGCTGAAGGTATATAGAAAAAAACGTCAAGATTTTTGGTTATTAGAAGGTAATCGTTGAATTAACCTACTTTTTCTCTTACGTATTATATATATTTTGCTGTTTCGAGCATCACAGTATATCTTGGATGTTTGGAAGGAGCTTTTTACACTAACGCCGGCGTTGTATTCTTAATACGGATCTTTTCATCATGGATAGAGATTCTGTTGCTAATTCTTTATCGGTCAACAATATTTTAATGTGTTTGTTATCGCCTTGTTATTTAAATTTATTTAATACGTTTATTTTAATAAGCTATATTGACAACTGTAAGTATTTAATTTTAATATTTTAATGAATTAATATCAACAACTTTTCATCTTATATTTATTTCACCCAAAGATGATTTTTTTAATCGAAACATGTCGCGAAAGAATATTTAATAAACGAGATTGGATAGTGAACCTTTTTTACATTTATTTAAATATAAATTCAATATTTAAGGAAATAGACAGTCTTATATTTTACAAATTATTAATTAAAAAGCATACAACCACCACGGCAGCCTGGTGCTACTGGAAGAGAAATATAAATATTTGTACTATTCATTCGTTAATAACAAGGAGAATTACTAATACGCATGATCTACGAGGCATATGTATTTTGCCATTTAGCGAAGAGTATTTTCAAATATTATCGAACACAGAAGGATAGTTTTTTGTAAATATAAAAGCATATCGAAGAATAGAAGTTTATACTTACTAAGTAAAATATTAGTCAAATAATTCTTTATATAAAATCACAATAATACAATATTATTGTTAGTGTTTTCTTTGTATTATATTGTGATCTTTAATGTAATATTTTAATTACATTAATGAAAGTGATTGATTGATTAATTTCCACAAGATCTTTCCACAGTTGTAGATGAATCGGCCCAGTCAATATAAATTTATTAACTCGTAGTTAGTCCTAATATCTGAATTTAACTTACCACAACCTACTTTATGGAACAAAACAAAGGTAAAAGAACGTTTGCATTTATGCCAACAATGTAAATTTGTAATTCTCCCAAGTATAACAGCAACACCTGTTACCTGTTACATAAGTACATAAAACCAAAATAAATCCATAAATTCTTTTTGTTTTTGGATTGCATACGGGCATGTAGCTAATCACTTACATCTCAGCTAAACTTCGGCTTAGCTACGGTGTGCGCGCTTTCGCGAACTCTCTTGCTCTTATCCCGTGTGAACTTGACCAATTTGGACCGTCATCAATTCTGATAATGACCCGTCTGTTGCCATTTAGTCCTCTCTAGTCCAATTCAAATCGAGTGCGGTGGAATTTTACAAGCGTGTAATAATAAATCACGTCCCTGTTCTAATGAAACGCGATTGTATGCGGAGCGCATGTTATGGTCCCTATTTATATACCAGACGCACGGGTACATACGGAAGGAACGAAAGTTTGTTTTCGATATTAATTATATGCATTACATTATTACGGATCCATTACTGTTGGACGCTGTTACTGTTTCGAAAAAAAAAAGAATAATATAAAGTGATAGATTGGGTAATTTGTAACGATACAACAATATACAGTCCCTGGACATTAATATTAGATGCACTTGAATTTTTTCAGTTATTTCGACTGTTGATTTTACAACGATCATTATTTTGTTATAAAAATGTTTTATTTTTAAATTTGCAATCTTAGTAGCTAAACAAACAGAATAAAACTGATTTAAAACTTCATTCGTATACATTTTAGAAGAAAGTAAATATTTGGTGGAGCCACCTTTAGCGGCGATTAACGCTTGAATTCGCCGTGGCATGCTATTAATGCAGTTCTGAACGGGCTCCTGCATACGTGGATTCCAGACATGTATAATTTTTTCTATTAACTGGGTTTTGATGGTAATGGCTTCCTTTGCTACCTCTCGCTTTACCAGCTCCCAAACATTTTCGATTGGGTTCATGTCTGGGGAATTACCTGGCCAGCTAAGAAGAGGGATGTTACTCTGCTGCAAAAATGTTTTAATGGACCGAGCAGTTTGGCAGGGGGGCTCCATCTTGCATAAAAACGAACGGCTCTCCATTTGGAAACCAGTCCTTCAACTGATGGATCAAGTGGTTTTGGAGAACTTTCTTATACTGGTCCTGTTTCATGATACCCTCGACGACGTAGAGACTTCCTCTACCTTTGGCGCTTATAACAGACCAAATCATAACTTTTGTGGTGTTTTACCGTTCGTCTGACACAGTCCGCATTGAATTTTTCCCCTACACGGCGACAATCGACAATCAAATCTAAAACAAGTTGACAATGATATTTCCTACGTTTGTTTAAACAATTTGTAACGAAAATACCGATTTCCAGAATTCTAAGTCCCAATCCTTATGCACCCTCGCCTACTGAAGACGCTTGGATTTCATCGCAATTGTCAGCTTTGGTTTCCTAACTGGTCTACACGACCTGAAACCCAATTCCTTCAACATCCATACAGCGGAAGTTCTGAAATTCTTTCGATTCGACACAAACTTGCACATCTTGCAGTTCACTTCCGTGCGTGCGACGCTACAAATACTTTGTAAAAGAGGTTACATCTTGGATTGTATTGTCTTTTTTGCTTTGGTCTTTTTTACAACAAATGTTGTTGTAGAGCGGATTCGAACTAATATACTGCTATGGAATCGAAGGTATGGAATCTAATTTAGAGTCATTTAGAACAGTTTCCAAAGCCAAATGAAGAAGTAATTGAGAAGTGAGGCGTGGGTTGGGTTGCCTAATTTACAGGCGAATTTTGAATTTGTTAAGAATAACTATAAGATGGACAAATTTAGCAATAGGTGCTAAATATTGCCTTATTTATAATGTAAACTTTATTTTCTATGTTAATTCAAGCCTACTTGGTATATTTATGTGTGTTTTTATATTTTACTCGGAGAGATTGGGATGTCTATTTTGGTAACTTTTGTCGTATTCCCCTCAAACTGGAGAAATTAACGGTATCTTAATGTCGGTCAGCGATATCTTTCAAAATTGAAGTTGGTCTGCCTGATAGCGATAACAATCGAAGGCTGTGTACTGGTAAATTTAGTTTGAATCCTCATTCTGCCTGTGGCCACAAGAGACGACGCACAGTGGTCCAAAATTGAGAAAAAGCGATCGAAAATCAATTTTTTGACTTTTTCCTATTAAGTTGAAATTTACGTATAGTATTATTTGAATCACATAGTACGTCCATACCAAATATTTCAGTAATTACTTTATCCGTATTAAAGATATGGATGTTTAAAGTTGAACAACAATCCACTTTCCGAAATTGTCAACATTTGTTAAAATCACAAATATGCAGTGCGTTTACATGCTGCTAAGTTTTTAACTAGCAATTGAGGATTAATGTGTTTACAGAATCCATAAGTTATTAAAATATCATATTTTGTGCACCTCATTAAAATATACGCCATGGCAATCACAGACCGAAAGGGCACAATTTATTTTTTTATTGTTTATTTCTAATTTATTTCGTTTTGGTTAGTAAGACACGTCAAGACAAAATAAAATTCACATCAGGCTATTCATGGAATACTAAAGTACATTGCATTTGTTTTATTTTCTGCAGCCATTTGCGGCAAAACGTCAAAATTGTCAGTTTATCGAAATTATTCGAGCGACTGACAGGTGCTAGTGACAAGTGTGATTAAAAGTGATTTATTTGTTATTATTTGGTGTTTTTCTAATTTGTTGCTGTTCGAGTTCGTGTTACTTATTCTGTTGTTGACTCTCTTGTTTTATTTGATTTGTTGTTGCCTGCTTTCTTGTCATTTAGACTTTTGTGGTTGAGCATTTTTATTACCGTCTTGTTAACAAGGCAACATGGCATACAGACCAGTAACTCGTTTAGAGCTACATGAGATAATGATAAATTATCCGAAGGAAAGCATGGAAAAACGTAAAATCCGGGTAATGGAATTCCTGATGGAACATCTTTCAATAAATGGCGATGACGCATTAAAGTCTCTTAGAGAGTTTTTAAGAAATAATTTTTTTGCTCCTTATCTGAGGAATTGGAGAAGTGTTAACCGTAAATCCGATAGGTTTCTGGTAAAATTCGGCGTATGGCTTCGGGAAGATATTAATTTTCCTGACAGGATTCTTGGTTGTCTGTCAAGTGCTTCAAGATGTTCCACGCTCGAAGATTTAACAAGTAAATTTTATTTTTTTTATTCTACAATTCTATCACTACATTTTGCACCCACTAAAATATATTATATTCATCTAAACAGATCGCGGTCGCCCAGCTAAAACCTTCGAAGATTGTTCAATTATTACCAAACGTCGAAGAACGGAAGAGCTAAGAGCGAATCGTTCTTCTAATGAACTGTCATTTGCGACTGCTATGAAATTACGGGAAGAAAGTGATACAGCAGCTTCGAAATTACTAACAGAGGCCACCAGTACTTCACCTACACGGGCTAAAAGAATTTACGAACTTGGCAAGAGTCACAAACGAAGCCATTCAAGTATCACCGGAAAGAAGCTCTAGCATTGATCATATCTCTGAACCTGAGCAAATTTCAGTATAAAGGCTTACAGAAGGAGCTATAAACCACGGCCACAGTTGTACCCCCCTATTATAAAATACTGGAGACAAAGAAAAAATGTTATCCCGAAGATATTTCTATTTCTGAAATGAAATGTGAGGTACCTTTACAAAAGCTTTTAAATTCCACCTGTGCAAGTATTGTAAAGCTCACTTCAAGCCATTCGGCAGACAAAAACACCTCATTAGCTCTGATCTGCAAATGGGGTTTGACGGAGCTCGGGATTCACTGCCTTCCCAACAAAAATTACATGCAACTCACGTGCCGAGGAAATTTATTTACCACGTTCAATCGTTCCACTGAGGTTGATTAATGAAAACACAAATAGTGTTTTATGGAAAAACATGCAACCAGCATCTAAAAGGTTTTGCAGGCCGATTAGACTACAGTGGATACATGAAACTGAAGAGGTGTCTAGGCAGGAGGAAATTGCAATTAATAACCAAATCGTCAATTTGTCGCCGTACCAGTCGGAATTAGGTCCAATTAATTTCAAACTATCGCTAACTATGGTTGATGGCAAGGTAAGTATACGTAAATTTAAAAGTGAATACATAGATATCTGTTCATAACAAGTGACAATATCATTAGTTATAATTTTAGGTTTGCAGTGCACTAACCAATACATCGAGCATGACTTGCTACATTTGCAACGCAAAAATTTCAGAAATGAATAAAATAGAAAATTTACAATTATGTCCAATTAAGCAAGACACTCTTCGCTATGGACTTTCAGTGCTCCATGCGTACATCAGATTTTTTGAATGTTTGTTGCATATAGCCTATAGGCTTGAATTAAAAGTTTGAAAGTAAAATACTCTGTACTGATTTAATTTCATAATCTAAATGGCTTGCGTCTATTTTTTAGGTGGTAAAAGCGAATAAGGAAGCGTTTGAAGCTAGAAAAAAAATGCTTCAAAACAAATTTCGACAAAAAATGGGACTAATTGTTGACGTTCCAAAATCTGGGGCTGGTACCACAAATACCGGAAATACAGCAAGACGTTTTTTTGCTAACCCGTCTTTAGCCTCAGAAATAACTGGTGAGTTAGTCATACTTTATATCAATATTTAATATGAATACAATTTAGGAATCGACGAAGACCTTATTAAACGATTTGGGATTATCTTAAGAGTTATTAATAGTGGTTATAAAATCAACTTAGAAAATTTTGAAACATACTGCGTAACAACAGCAAAAAGATATGTGAGCCTCTATGGTTGGTATTATATGCCGATATCTGTCCACAAGATACTTCTGCATGGGGCTACTGTCATTCGAGAAGTTTTAATTCCAATAGGAGAGCTTTCGGAAGAAGCTCAGGAATCAAAAAACAAAGACATCAGAAAATATAGAGATGAGCACACCAGAAAAATATCTGGATTGAAAGTAAATGAGGACCTATTCCATAGGTTATTACTTAGTTTCGACCCATATTTAAGTTCTTTTAATGAAGGAAAACAACTACATAAAAAACTGGATAGCGATATGAAATCGCTAGTTTTAATTGATGAAAGTGACAACTCTATGGAAGCAGAGACAGACGAGGAAGACTATGATGATGAATCCGCAGGATCAGAAGGCAGCTCAAATGAAGAATATTAAATTTGAATAACCAGGAAGGTGGAATAAGGATCCACACTACGTCATTCCTGAAGTTGTTAATATTAAATAATTTGTTCTTTGAGCTTTTTACAATAATACACGGAAACACTGTACAGTTTAAAACATCTTACCACAAACTTCTTTGCAATAGCACGCATGTTTTTACAGCAAAGCCATCATCAACAATAATACTAAACTAATTAACTACTTTTGTATCTAAATTGGCGTAGTACTGTGATAACGTTCTTGGTAATTTTTCATTTCTTCTCTCTTGGATGAACAAACTATACGACCTAACTTTTATTTAAGTTATTGTTTAGTAATGTAATGCAGGTATAAGTCAAATATCATCTAGTAACTAATAGCCATGCGTGGGAATGTACTATTTACTAGAAAAGTAATACGCCTTAATATAATTATTGTAATACCACTAATTAAATAGTTTGCTGTCACTACAATTATTATCTATTCTGCTCACTGTAGGTTTAGTTGCAATCAGTCATTGTATTGGAATCCGTACGTCTTGACTGGTAATGGAAAGTTCGATATCAGCCGAATGTGTTAAGTAGGTATACAGGTAGACACCGACACTTATTGGAATGATCAGATTATCATCAAAAGGGAGATAGTATAACAACCATAACATCTGAAATAATGATCATTCGCTAAGTGAATTGTAAGGGCTGAGGTATATAATTGTTATCAGTTTTGGCTAACCGTTTCCAGTTTAATGCAGAAAACAAACACAAAATATAATAAATGTCAATAAAGTAAGTTTGCTAAGTGATTTGGAATAAAAACGTTTGTAAAATTTTATTTATTACTACTAGATAGAGTCTCTTGCAATAACAATTGTCATACTGAAGACGTACTTTTCAGTTTTTGCTATGTTAATTATGCAAAAGTTGACAAAATTGTTTGAGTATCAACCAAATTTAGAAATACTACTGCAGTTGAGTTGCTAAAAATATGGAAATATGTAATTCAATTAAATAATATTTGTTAAAATTTTAATTTTTATTTTTTTAAATGACTTTGCAAAAATTTGCATACAGCCTCAGAATTGAATTCTAAACAACTTTTTCAAATAACGTTTTTGGATATCATGTCATCTAACCTCACTTTTTGCAGATCCATGGCTTATTTTTTAAATTTACCGCCATACTATTGGTTACGTTATGTCTGAAAAATAGATTTTGGGGTTTCTAGGCATGCACAACCTATCTCCCAAAAAAAACATATTTAAGAATAAAAAAAAAAACCCATATGCTGGCAAATATTTATGCCATCACTGTATATTAAATTATTGAAGTTTAAAAGACGCGTAGCTTGTATTCCTGTTTTCTTCAATATCAAAATTTAACTCAAAAAAAACGTTGGTATGTTACAGTTTATTTCAAACTTTGCTGCATTTAAGTTCATGTAAAGTTAAATGTTAAATTACAAGATTGATAATTTAAATTAAATTTACCTAAAAATATTTGTGGCATAGATCATTTATAATTATTTCTGGTTTTTATTATTCTCCTTGTACTAGATAGATATCCTTAAAAAAAAACCTTTGTATAATAAAGAACACGTTTTTCAAACTCTCTACATTTTTTTTTTTTTTTTAAATATTTATTGATTGTTATGAAAATGTCCAAATATAAATATTCAAATATTATATAGTTTTTCTTTACTAATTTTGGTTATTTGTTGATTATAATGGTAAAAGAGAAGAAGTTGAAAAGTTCATTTGCATAAAGAATAATTGTAACGTATTTTTAAAGGCGCTAATATTTCAAACACTTAAAACAGCTATACAAAACCCCAGTTTACCAATAAAAATAGAGTTTTACATCGCATCGTATTAGGTGTAGTAATAAAAAATGTAAATTTTCATATTTGTAGGTATTCGTATAGAAAATTAGTTCTCGAACACTCTGTATAAAACGGATAAAAGATGACCACACCAATAGGTATTTGCGTATGTTTGTACTTTTGACAACCATTATATAATACAGCATAACACATTACGTAGTGACATCTAACTGTCAAATACTCTGTGAAATACTTGATCCTATTCAAGATACTATAATGTCAAAAACTAAACAAATTGTCAAAATCTTAAAAACGGTTAAAGGTAAGGATAGCGATACTAACACAATTTTAATAAGAAATAATGTATTAACTTCGCTAGATCGATAAAATCATGATTCTATCAAAATAAGTAAAGCTGATGTCAACACCCTGTATAAACAATGTGTTATGACATTAAAGATATTTTCTTAAATAGATCATAGTCGACTACTTGAATTTCAAAAACAAATTTCCATTAGAAATTCGAAAACTTCTTATGAACCATTTCGATGAGACACCCTGTATATATTGAACCCGACCTATATTCAAATTAAAGCTAGATGTAAGCTTGTTATATATGCAAAGAGTCAATGTTCTGTGATAAATGGTTTTTGATCTAAGAATTTCGATCGCCTTTTTTACATTTTGGACCACTGTGCGACGGTTCTATCGAATTCCTATAACGATTTTTATGACACATTTAAAAAAAAATATATCAAAGTTCCAAGAAGTGTCCTAAAAAAGTATCGCTATAACTCCTGAATAATTAAATCCTGACTTTAGTAAAATTGTCAAGAATTTCCTATAAAATTTCCTACGAAGAATCCCGACCAAATTGCCATTTCATGCATTGACGAGCCCTGCTATTAAACTCCAACCAGTACCCAGAGAATTGCCAAGTGTCGTGTGCTCTCCAAGTTAGTATTCCATCAAGTAAATCCCAGCTAAAAACAGAAAAGATTTAATCAGTTTCTATTCAATATTTAACCAGGAATTAGATATTTATAATTTATTTCACTATACGTTAATTTGAGGTTAGATTTATATCAATCGCCATTTTAGTTAGTTATTTTATTTTATATTTAGGGTTGTATTCAGAAATCACTGAGTGGTCTGTGATAAAATAGTTATTTTTAACAAATATCAATAATCACAGATTATCGTTTTCTATAAAATTTAGTTTCTGCTATTCACGGGTAGATGGCGCCGTTATTTTAGGTTAATTAAATTTTAATCTGACATTTCCATAACCTCATAGTAATTTAAAATGTCAGGAAAGTTCGAATACGTATTTTTGTATTAGACAAATTGTTTTGTATAGTATTTACTGATTCCAACATACGTACCTAGTGATTAAAGAGTCTCAATGATGATGAAACCTAGTATGTGGTAATTCAACAAAGATTTAAGCTTGTTTTGATTTGAAACATTTCTTTTATTTGCACAGTTGGTGTTTTTACATCGATTTTCGATAATTACTTTTTTCAAATTTTAATAATCCGAGAAGGGGCTTTGAGGGTGCGCCCGTTAGGTGAGAAAACTGCTTATTCGTTAGTAAACGTCCGGATTAGAAATTTGACAGGCGATCTGGTGCTCCTTGAAGCGTCCCGTGTCACCTAGCAGGTATGAAGTCACTTTTCACAGTATTCTTTCACTTACCAGAGAGGTCGCTGGGTGAATTAAAACCACTATACTATTTTATTTAATTTTATTGAAAAAAGAAAAATTTCTAAAGCAAAATAATAAATAAATCAAAAATATAAATTTAAAAATAATAATATTTAATTGTACTGAATTAAAGAAAAACAGAGCAATACAGATGGATATGGTGTAGGAGTAAAATATAAAAAAAATATTTATTATTTCGTTTTTTAAAATTGAATAATAAACAAACCTTGGGGCGTTTTTTTTTTTGTCAATCAACTTGTATATATTTCGTACAATTTATATTTATTTGGATTAAGTGACGTTATTTTAAAATTTATCCCTTCTAATTCCAGAATAAAAATGAATCTGCCAAAAAGTAACATCAACAACTTATATGGATTACTCCACTAACAATAACCAAAAAGAGCTTATAAGCTTATAAGTATCAAAACCTATTGCATGTAAAGATATATGTATAGAAGTTCTATTTCCTCTGTTCCCACATGTAAACACTTTTGACGTTAACCTCCTTTTATAAGAAAAACAAAACACGGGGTAATGATTAGAATAATAATATAAATAGAAATTGCGAGATTTAATTCATACTGACACGTTAGTAAAAAGCTGTAACATATCTAACTGACCTGAGAGGTTGATGCAATGGTTCCTCTAAAATTTAAAACTTCTCTCATAAACACATTAATCGAAAATAACTCCCGTAGGTATGGCACGTACAATATTTTACAGTGGGAGACTTAATAAATATCCTCTTTATGATGCCCGTGCGCTGCCTATACGCTTTAATTTTTTAATAAAATAATATTAAACACATAATCCGATCTGCCAAAACACAACCGTGTCTGTGTGCCTGGTAATATATCGATCGGGATCAAGATGCCAAACTTCGGCTTGGCTTAGGACGCAACGATTATATTCCTGCGATGAAAACCGTTGCAAAAATGACAATCTAACATCATTACCGAAAATAGGAAATTTGGAAGGCGTCGCCATCTATTTTTAACACATTATGGTTCAGGGTTTTGAAGGACAGCGTGTACTACGTCGACCTACTTAGAGTATGACTTTTAATACCGTTATAACAGCAAAATTTACTTCTTCGCATACTTTGAATTTGTAAGTGCATGCAAATAGTCTCAGATTGTGCAACATCTTCACACCATGGAGTGTGGAAAGATATGCAAAATGTCTTTGGCAAAAGCAGAAGCTTATTCCACATTTCAACCAACTTTTTCCTAAAAACGAAAAAACATCGTGCATATATAAATAACTTACGACCTTTGACTGGTTAAAGATAATGGAATTAAATTTCTAGCAGTGAAAAAGTTTAATTTTATCTTTTGCTACTGAAAATTGATAGATATTGACAAAATTTAAATATTTTTATTTATTATTTTCATTAACATTTTATATCATTTTTATAGTAAGTATGATATGCTATAATCTGATCGGTTTTTGACTAAGAATCGAAAAGTACTGAAGCACTGAAAGATATAAAATGCTTTATATGTTATTTTGATAAGATTTTAATCATTGATTTAAATATACAGGGTGTTAGGTAAACATGCGGAAAAAATTCAAGGGGTTATTCTTTGGCCTATTCTAAGAATATTTTGTCCTATGGTGATTTTTTTAAAATCCCCTTTGTTTCGAAAATACAGAGCGAACAAGATTTGCGACAGTAACAACATTTTATTATGAAAAAGTACACGTAAAGTTGCTCAATCTACAATAAATGTTCGAAATGGCTTCCTCCAGCCTGGATACAAGCATTCAATCTTCTCGTCATTGACTGTCGAATTCTTTCAAACACACCAGGGTCGTTTCTAATTGAGTTACACCCAGCAATTATCCGATTTTGCAAATCGTCCAAACTCTCCACTGGAGTAGCGTAAACTATTGACTTCAGAGATCCCCACAAGAAATAATCTAAGGGGTTTAAGTCTGGGGATCGAGCAGGCCATGCGTGTGACCCACCTAAACCAATCCAGCGATCTCCGTATGTTGCTGTTAAAAAATTACGAGCAACCAAACTAAAATGGGGTGGTGCACTATCGTGCATAAACTACATTGCAATTCTTGTCGGTATGGTACATCCTCCACAAACTCAGGTAGCGTTGCTTCCAAAAAGTTGCGGTACACCACGCTAGTAAGTCTTCCTGGTAGAAATACCGGTCCAATTAAATAGTCACCCACAATTCCAACACAAACATTCAACGAGAACTGATGTTGAGAACGATCTTCAAATACCTCATGCGGATTTTCATCTGCCCACACATGGTTATTATGAAAATTCCTTATTGCATTTCTTGAGAAAATGGCTTCTATCTAATGTTTGCAATATCCATTGACATAATGCAATACGTGTAGGAAAATCAGCAGGTAGTACCTAGTGCCTGAACGCGTTGAATGTGGTATAGATACAACAAATTGTCCTTAAGAATTTTCCAAACTGTCCAATGACTTACATTCAAAATATTTGCAATTTTTCGCGTAGAACTACCAGGATCTTCCTCTATCATCTCCAGCACATTCTGTTCCAATTGTACCGTTCTTGCAGTCATTGATCTTCCTGGCCCCCCACTTCGTTTCATTGAGCCTGTTTCACGAAGACGTCGATGCATGTTTTCGAAGATTTTTCGGTCGGGGACATTACCGACAGGAAAGCGTTCAATATACAATCGTCTAGCTTCTAATGAGTTGCCATCAGCAAGTCCATACATGAAATGCATGTCAGTCATCTCGGTATTCGTACACATCATAACTATTAAAGACACGTCAAACAGCCAAACGCCACTCAATCTAAACAAATGCGACCGATGAGACATATTCAAATGAAATCCACTACTAGATAAAACAGTCGTTTCATGTGATCGAAATCGAAAAAATATCAACGCATTGTAAACAATTTTTTGTATTTGACAAACTTATTGGCGTACACCATACTTTTATTTACATTAATAATTTCAAAGAATATCGAATATGGTTGTCGCAAATTTTGTTCGCCCTATATCTTCGAAACAAAGGGGCTTTTCAAAAATCATCATAGGACAAAATATTCTTAGAATAAACCAAGTAGTAATCCTTTGAATTTCTGCCGCATGTTTACCTAACACCCTGTATATTTGCTGAACACTTCACTTTTAAAACAATCACTTATTCAATAAATCGGCAGACTCCATTTGGTATTACATACGTCACTCAGTTCAACTTTCAACAAATCGGATATGTATCAATATATAACTATGATTGATGATATATATTCACTACCTTCGATCCAAAGAAATGAAGGAAGATTTCATTCAAAAACAGAGACGGCTGTGGGTGCTGGTTTTTTTTTTGTGTCAGTCCAAGAGTTAGAAAATACTACAACTTTGGACATCACACAATATTTTTTTATGCTGAAATCTACGTCATTCAGGATATATGTTGAAGAGATGTTGAATGAAAGCATCAGACAGTAATATAATAAACATTTTCAGTGGCACCACCATTTATTGATAAATTAAAAATTAAAATAGTAACAATACATCCTTAAACGCCAAGCTCCACTTAAAGGTACTACATGGACTTCCCCATTCTAATTAACTATTACCTAATTACTATTGCGGAACAAGTAATGGTGGTATTGATAATATTGAGAACATGGGTCGTCTTTGTAGGTCTCTCAGCATTCACTTACACTGAAAGAAATTAAAAAGGTTATTTCAACATATATTAACATGCATTCAGTTAACTAAGAATTGGTTAACTGAAGCTAACCTTTGTCTCAGGATATGAGCAAGGAAATCCTCGAAACCCTTACTCTGAGACCAAATACTAGCCCACGTCCTTTTAGAAATTCAAATGTAAGCATTTAATCTAAGTAGGAGATCATATTGCTTCTTCGCCTATAATTTGGAAAGCAGTTTAAAGTCGGCCAGTCTCAATAGCTCCGCTGTTTCCACTTATTGTTAGCACCTTGGTCCTCTCCGCGCCAGAAACCATTCCTCTCACCCTTACAGGTCGACAATTCCACACCACCGCGGCATAGAGGGTTCGATAATTATCAGTTACAGTCAGACGGTGCTGAGAACACTAGAGCAGCCTAGATGCAGCTGAAAGCTGATCTGGAGCTGTAAAAAAACTCCAAATACATTCGGAACGGCTAGTAATCTATTCCTAATGTGGGTACCTGATATACACTCATTCTGGGAAATGAGGAAGCAGATCGCTTTGACAGAAAAGGCAATTTCAGGGAGCAGAA
The DNA here is from genome assembly GCA_004143645.1 of Protaetia brevitarsis. NCBI lineage: Eukaryota > Metazoa > Arthropoda > Insecta > Coleoptera > Scarabaeidae > Protaetia > Protaetia brevitarsis. Next base: position 618,230 of record RXPK01000149.1, on the reverse strand, counting down.
TCTGCCATTGACATAGCACACAGGTAGAAGGAGAGAGGTAGAAGTATCAGCTTCGTTAAACGACCCAGTTTTATCTGGCCCAGATGCAAAACAACCTGTTAAAGGGTCTCTATCTAAAGTCACAGATATCCCAATTAAGCGGAAGGCAGAAGCGACACCGTAAAGGAAGGGAAAAAGATAAACTTGAGGTGGGAGACGTAAGTCAAACTAATAAGATAATAAGATGAGTATCGAGGGTTAGAAAGACATGACGAAGGCACCATCGCAAACATCAAAGAAACCCAATGAAAGCTTCTGTAAGGCAGCGTCCGGACTACGGATGACGATAATAGAAAGTGTCATCTGGAAGAAACAAAGAATCAAGAGCAGCAGATGCACCTGACTTAAAAACAACGCGTCTTGGCGATGTACGACTGCTCCGAGTAGCAATATTAAGTTCGTGCAATGCACATAGAAAATTTTTACTGGAAGAGAAAAATTACTTTCCAGCCACAAGAACCTAGTTTAGAACAAAGGGCATCCATAACGAATCTTCGAAAGGGCACGGATTTAATTAGTACTCTTGAATCCAAGGACCTTCGAAAGAGGCCAAGCATACTAGCCCTGAATTCAGGGCAGTAGAAACCAGTAAGGGGCAAGATAAGGAATCTAGTACATCGAATGTAAACTTACTGGTTTATAGTAGTACCTCCGAAGTACTTAGAAATACTTCACAAAATACTGGCGTTAACCAATTTTGGACGCAGACAAAACAGACTACTGGACAAGGCTATGTCGAAGGATTTAATAATAATAATTTATTGACACCACAAGACATGAAAAACATGTATAGGTTTCGTCATATGTTAAGATGTACAAATAAAAAATTAAAACTAAAAAATAAGAATATATATGTCTACATATATTCGTCCAAAGTATAAAAAGCACCCTTAGATAAATATTCCTTTACAGATGTTTTAAATTTTTTGATATTTTCGCATTCCTTAATCCGGACAGGTAAAGCGTTAAATAATTTTAAACCTATACATTCTGGTGACTTCTTGGTTACATTTAATCTAGCAAAAGGAATGCGAAAATCCCCATACAATCTTGTCTTGTAATGGTGAATGTCACCATTTCTAACAAATTTGTCCATATTTTTAAAAACATATACACACATTTCCAATACATATAAACTTGTAAGTGTTAATATTTTATATTCTTTAAATATATTCCGACACGAATGCGTTGTACCCACTCCTGCGATTATTCTTAAAATGCGCTTCTGCGCAATGAAAACATTTCCCACTAATGTTGAGTCGCCCCAAAAACATAACCCGTAACGCAATCTAGATTCAACCAAAGCGCAATAAATCGTCACAAGTTGTTCTGATGTTAGTACGTATCTCACGTTACGGAAAAGGTATGCCAAGGAGTTTAATTTAGCAATTAGTTGTTCACAATGACCTTTCCAATTTAAATTCTGATCAAGTACTAATCCCAGGAATTTACTTTTATCCGCTTGTGCGATTTGATCATCATCCACTCGAAGATTCAGTGATGGAGCAACCCTCTGATAATTATGAAACACAACGAATTCCGTTTTATTGTTATTGAGCAATAGACCATGGTTGCAAAGCCAGGTCTCCAGTTTGCACAACAAATCATTGCACCTATGCTCCAGCTCATCTCGATCTCTGTCAGACAAAATTATGGACGTGTCATCCGCATAAAAACTAAAGTTGGCGCCCACATCTACAACAATATTCTCAACATCATTTATATAAAGTAAAAGATTCTCTTTTTACCGAGTACCGACCCCTGCGGGACACCCAATTCATTCTTTAAACATGTCGAGGTAATCATTTCATTGCAGCCTTCTAAATTAAAATTAAGGGAAACATATTGCTCTCTATTACTGAGAAAGGAAGATATCCATTGATGCGCTGGCCCTCTAACACCAGACTCATATAATTTATTCAGCAATACTATATGATTGACGCAGTCGAATGCCCTGCTGAGATCACAAAAGATCGCGACAGGACACTCGCCCGCATCCAGAAACCCCAGGACTCTACTGTAAAAAGAGTCCATAGCAGTAAACGTCGATCTGTTCTGCATAAAACCATGTTGATTTTTCGTAATTATCTTAAAACATTTCAAAAATCCCTGCAATCGCATTAGAAAAGCATATTCAAAAATCTCTTAGAAAAGGCCGAAGTCAGGGCAACTGGTCTATAATTGTTTACATCATGTGGACTACCTCTCTTAAGCACCGGAATTACTTTACTGACCTTTAACACCTTCGGGAAAACACCATTTTGAAAGGATAAGTTAATTAAATATTGGAGGGGGTTAACAATAGCGTTTGCAACTCTTTTAACTATTACTGTCGGAACTTCATCAGCACCTGCAGACCATTTACATTTAATATTTTTTAACAAAATTGAAGTTACTTCCTCTACCGTTAAAGGAGACAAAAAAAAAAAATTAACTATCGGATCGGCATATTTAACTTGCTGACCATGACCCATCACGAACCAAGGATTGATTATATTTTACAGCAGAACTATATGGCGAAATTGCACGAAAATGGGGCAAGTAAATACAAAAAACCAAGAAAAAAAAGCGGTAGCTAAACAGCAAGGTTTAATGTTTTAAACAGAATTTAATCTAATATTGGAATAATTGTCATAGTTTGGTACATCTCAAGCATGCTTTTACTAACTTATGTCAAAATGAAAGAACTACTTGAATTGCAAGGGTCAAAGCAATTATTTTGATCCTTACAGATCACTGCAGATTCAGAAAGCACCTACACGGAATCGGACTCTCTGATGAGATTAATTCCCGCCTGTATTTGGACGATGAGGCGACAATTAAGCACATTTTCAGCCACTGTTCTGTCACCACAAGAATCTAAATTGACCTTTTCCTAGAAGACCCGAAAACTATCTAATTCAACAAGATTTCGAGTTACTTTAAGGGCCTGGACATGTCAGTTGAACTTTAAGATAACATCCACTTTATAAAGGGCGTCTCCCTTGTAAATTCTATATTTATTTGATACAAACAATAAATGTACGTTGATAAAAGTACCTAATTCAAATGGACAGTCATATATATACCAAAAGTCAGAGTTGTTCTTACTACAGTTAGTAGTAACTCCTTAATAGCAACATTCGCTATATATTAATTTTGAAAGCACCATGTGTAATATTTATTTTGACTAGATTCGAAAAAATTCTCTCAGAAGACTAAATTATTATTTAGATATACATACTTGCAAATTAATGTATCTTTATATAAGAAACATTCTTTCAATATTACGCAAATGTTACTCTAACAATATAAAAATTAAATGTGTGTTCATACTGTTTCCCATGTTTACATTGAATCGATGTTTCAGGAAACAAAAATTCCTATTGTAATCCAATTTAGAATATATATGTGTAGGACATAAAATTATGGAATTTTATTCTCGTTTTGTTTTATGAACCTCTAAATCTGACTAAACTATTTTTTTTGCCGGTTTTTTTTTTTAAATTGGAATGAATAAATGGCTACTTTCTATTCTAGTCCGAATTTTCTTGTATTAAAATGTTTAAGGAAAATCTATATTTAGCATTGTGTATTATTGATGCAGATTATTCATAGCAGATTTATTATATTTAGATTAAAATTTGTCTGTTGGTACTACACTAATAAAATTACGAGAAAACAGCAGTCTGACTTAGATAGAAAAATTTTTCTTTTGGTGATTCACATATAACAGTCTTTCAGTAAATGCAAACAAATATAAAATTGTGACCTATGCACGACACGTTAATCCAATTGATTATAATTACGCTATCAATTACATCCATTTGAGTCGTAGTGATCTTGTTAAAGATTTAGGAGTACTCTCAGTTATGCCGAGGGCACCATAATGCTGTAAGGGTTAAGAACATTTTTAGGGAAATTTAGATTTATACGCCCAGTTGACAATGTCTGCTTTATGATATAATAATTTGAATTTCTGTAAAATCCACTCTTTATTGTTACGTTCCTTATAGCATGATACTCTTGATGTATTGTCCTTTAATTCTTTAATTTTTCCTCTTGGACAATAACATATATTATTACTAACATCCAAACTTATACAGGATGTACCAGCTATAAAGGTTAAATATAATAATTATGGTAGCAGCTGTAATCATAATAATCGATCAAATACACAGGGGTCTATCTGTAAGCATTATGATGAGAAAAAATATTTTTATAAATGCCGTGGGCTAAAGCCGCACTGTACCCAACCTAATGCCTTTCCCCGAATATACCGCCCATATACCACTATCATTCAACCATTACCGCTGTCAGTTTTGTGTGGATCGCCGCTTGGAGTGCAAGCCACTTCGAAACATTTTATTTAAAATCTTCCCCGTCTCGAAAAAAACGATCCTTTTCAGCGACCATCATGATTTCATATAAAGAAATCGAAGCTTTGATGCATCGGCCAAAGCGCGGAATGTATAGATTCATTTTCGCGCGACATCATAGCATAAAAAGGCGTGTTTGCAAATTTCTGGACCTACATTTATTTCTGTGTAATTTGATTCAATTCATTTTGGCGTATTTTGATTAAATAAATCCAAAAGAAATAACTCAGATTCATGTGGTACCGTTTATTAAAAACTAACTATCGATTCGACAAAGCAAAAGAAAAATATTTACGTTTTTTGCAACTACTGATAGTCACATATTCCGGGTGAAACTCGAACGTCTTATCAGGATATTAAAAATAATACTTGTAGACTTACGTAGAATGCTCTTAACAAATAAGGAATGTTTATTTTATAAAAAGAAAAAAATTAAAATGCCTCAGTTTTGCTATTTTGACAAGGGCATACTGGCCGATTGGCCTTTATTTATTCAGAATGACGTTAAATGAACTTACGGCATTAAGAATAATACTGAATGAGTGCAATGTATTGATACACAATACTATGTTTAGCGGGTGCTTAACATGACGTTTCCTTGCATCAGGCCCGGACTAAAGAATTTTTGGCTCTAAATTTTACTTTTTTTTATTTTTTAATGATGAAATCCGGTTTCGGCGGGTTTGTGCTTTATACGTCGTATAGTTAACACCCAAGCAAAATTTACTTTTTTATTTGATACACCCTGTATGTGGGGATTACATTCTGAATTTTCGTGTACAAAGTTTCTGCTCATCATTTAGACGTTTGGCCTGGTTGATTACTTTAAGCTCATATTTATTCCAGAGAAGTATCTAGCTAAAGTAGAGGGCTTGCATATTTGACTTCCATCTTTCAATCTACTCGTATGTGCTGCCCATCGCTTCTAATATAGTTATGTTCTTATGAAGACATGGGTATGGATTCTAATTTTGTCAGTGGTTCCCAATAACACAGTTACATCTTCTCATCCGTTACAATTCTTGAAAAAGATGTTTATCGTTAGCCGATGTCACTAAGTTTTCCTCATAAATTTGTTACTGATACAATTTGTTTCAGGAGTAACTTGAAAAAAAAATAATAATTTAATTATAAATTAAAAATTTCGGAATCCAGCGTGCTGAGATTCTGATTTTTTTAGGAAAGACTTTTAAAACTTCAATTTCTGAGCAGCGATCAGTGGAACCCTGATTGATTTTTCGATATGCTAAAATCATTTATTTATTTACGAGGGGAGGTCCAAAAGTTCGTGGAATGGAGGGGATGGAATGCGGATAGGTGCGTCTCGCTATGTGTCATTCTGATGGGGACTCATCATTAGTATATAGGTTAAGCTGCAGCCCTATTGCGTCAGTCGTTTACGAATAGTTGCCTGCTAACAAGTCAATCCGGATGAAAACTGAAACTATGGAGAAAATTGAACACCTGTGCTGTAAATAAAATTCTTTACCAAGCATAGGAAAGAAACGCTCAACCATATTGAAATGAAATGGCAAACCGTTTATGGGGAAACAGTGGCCCGCTAGTAAATCAATGATTTTAAGTGGCATGGTAATTTTTAAAACAGGAACCGGGAGTCGATTGAAGACGCACCCCTCAGTTGAGGCAACCACATCAAACATCGTCGAAAAAGTGAAGAACTGTTACGGAAGATACACGTTTGAAGAAAAATAACAATTTATCAAATTAATATATATTATAATTATTATTAATTAGGAATCCTTACCTTTGGTCCTACTTTTTGGTTAAAATTGTTGCTTGGGTCTTCGAAAAAGAAAATTAAGTGATAAATTGGATGACTATAATTGCATAAATTAAACATTTGCAACATTAAATGTGAAACTCTGAAACCGTTATAAGAGGTTAAAGGAAAAACAATCTTATATCGGATGATTTAGCCTTTTTTTGGGCATATATGATTTGATATAGCTACTTGTATAGAATTTTGCTTATAATGCCAATAAATGATATTATTATTATTATTATTATTATTATTATTATTATTATCGGCATATTAGTTGGAGTATCCAGATCACCACATTTTGCGTATCCTACATGACACCTGGGTATGACAAAAGTCAGGCCAAGATGGTCGGCTACGAAGAATGCTCCGCCACTTCAGAAACAACAACCGCGCCGATGCGTCCGAACAAATTTTTGGAAGCTGTTGTTGGAGACGAACCTGCACACATTTTGGAGCAAATTGTTACCGGAGATGAAACATGGGTTCGATCACTTTGAGCCTGAGTCCAAACAGAGAGTCCATGCAATTGCGCATAAAAAGGGCAGCACCACCGCCAAAGAAATTTCAAAGTGTCAGAATCGGCTGGAAAGTTTATGGCTACTGTTTTTGGGATTGTGGAAGGGATATATTGATCTAGATTACAAAGAAAAAGGAAGGACATAACCGGAGAATATTACCCAGCGATATTAGGAAAATAAAGGAGGCCATCAAGGAAAAACGTCGAGGAAAATTGACCAAGGGTGTGTTCCTCTTGCAAGACAATTGCGCCGGTTCACAGAGCAGAGTTGCAATGGCTGCTCTGCACAAGCATGGCTTTCAATCAATAGTCCATCCATCCTACAGTCCGACCTGCCCCTAGTGATTTTATTTTGTTCCCCAATTTAAAAAAAACACTTTTACGGGGAAGAAAATTTTTCGACGACAATGAGGTAAAGGAGCCAAATTTTAGCCATTTTGAGGAAAAGATAAAAAATATTTTTATGATGTTTAGAAAAATTAATTCATAGATCTAATAAATGTATTGTGCTTTAAGGGTGATTATATTGAAAAGGAAAAATAGATTCATTGTTTTATTTTATTTAAAACCCTTTCATTCCACGAACTTTTGGACCTCCCACTCGTATAAGCAAGTATGGGCAACCTTTGACATGTGTCGGCCAACAAAGCTTTAGTGTGCAAATCCGTTCGCGCGGCCGCGTTTAAAAAGTAGTGCATTTTAAAGTAGTGTCACTAAAATAATAATTTTTAGCGATAGATATAGACATGAAATTAACGACCGATGTTATTATATTGCCAATTTATTAAAATAAGAAAATGAAATGAAAAAAATAGGTACAACATTGTAATTAAATCGTGAAATTTGGAATTATTACAAACTACGAAAGTTAAATAGCGACAACGAAATCAATGAGACCCCTTAAGCTTGAATTTGGGAAACTAATCCATCGATGTTTGGATGAATTCCACTGATACAAAGACGTAAAGAATTTTCCAAATTATCGTCAGTTAGCCCTGTACGATGTTTTATTTATTAACTTCGCTCATTGAAAAGGAACTGTTTCGCATTTATAAGTACTGCCGAAACGCACAAATCAATCTTCTTTGCGGAATTTTCTAAGCTCCGGAAAATGGTCTTCTTCGAGGTATTTTTTGTAGAAATCGCACATTCATAACATTCTGGAGTCGAATGGACTTAGTTAACACAAGTTCTGTTGGTGGATAATGCAATGAAGGACAATCAAGTCATCTTTTTGCACATTTAATTCAGTTGCTTTTTCATACAAAATTCCGATGAAACCTTTACGTAAGCCGACTATAGAAGGTGCATCATCTGTGCATACACAAACTAATTTTGACCATGGCAAACCAAAACTTGTGAATACCTTTTCAACTTCATTAAAAATGTCCTCTCCTGTAGTGGTTCCTTTTAGCGGCTGTAAAGCAAGCAATTCCTCCGAGTAACAGTGAAACTCTTTATCAACACCTCGAGTTATAATATAAGCCAGTTGAGCTGTGTCAGACAAATCGGTGCTCTCGTCTGATGCTATGGAAAATGATTCAAAACAGCTATACGGCAGTCCAAGTTGTTTTATATCATTTTCATCATTTCTATACGTCGTGCAACAGTTCGTCTTGACAAACAATTTTTTTCAAATTCATTTTTCTTTTCAGGACACAAAACACTGCAAACTTCTAACATACACTCCTTGATAAATTCCCCTTCGGCAAATGGCTTTAATGACTTTGCCAATTTGTGAACTAACGATAAAACTAGCTTTCACAACATTATGAAGTTGTGTTCTTTGTTTATGAAGCATTTGCTGCTGTTTTTCAAATTTGCGGTAAGGCTTCTGGATTTTGTCTTTTCTCTTGTTTGTCCTCTTCAGTGAGTGCAGCATAGGATGCTTAGTTGAGTAATGCCTCTTTATATTGAATTCTTCTTTCACTGAAATGGTTTCATTACACAGCAAACAAATAGGCTTACCATTGTGCAAGATAAAAAAGAATTCTTCCGTCCATTTTTCTTGAAACTGGCGACTCTCTGCATCTACTTTTCGTTTCTTTCCACCAGACATCATTTTCGTTTACTTTTCGTTCGATAAACTTAATAACAAAAATATAATTAGTAAGCACTCAAGATGCATACAAAGTCACAAAGCAAATTGACGCACTAGCAGTTAACTAGGATATCGCTTGTCGAAGTTATCACCTCGGTAGCTCAAATAGAACTGAACTAAAGTTCGGGCCATCCACCCGCTTATACAGGCAAAATGAAGGAAATGATCTAGAATCGTCTAGTGTAGAACATTTGAGAAGCATTAATCTTTTGTTGCGCCGCCAGTGAGGCGGCAAACATCAAAGGCTTTGATGTTTGCCGCCTCACTCTTTGATGATCGCCGCCAGCTCGGCTTGCTCGCTCACTGATTCCGCAGGAGCCAGCGACAAACCCCATATCACTCGATCTTCCTCATTTGGAGTGAGTATGAGTAAGTAGTGCAATATTTTTTTTTAATTGGGGTTTTTTCAAATGTCTCGCGGCCGGATCAATTCTTACAGCGGGCCGGATCCGGCCCGCGGCCAGTTGTTGGCCCACATATGATTTATAAGGTTATGGACCTGAAATAGGTTTCAAAGAGCCCAAAAAGATTCCCAAATTACATTCATTTATGTAATATTTTAGTATCTTTCTTTCATTTGTTCAGTTTTCTTAAAAAATTCTCCTTTAGTTCTGCTTTAAACAGATTATCCACATTCTGGATCATCTTCAATTGATCCGTGCTTCATCGAATTCTACATGTTTTACCATAACATATGTACGCTTTACCAAATACATCAATGATTTGCAATAGGCTCTTGCTGAGTGGGTTTCTCTTCTCTTTCATCAAGCATTTAATACTTCTGTTTTCTAGCTGAATTTGCACTCATTTTTGTTATTAGTCTTATAAACAATCGTTTGATATGAAAGAAACTTGTTTGCTTCATTTTAAATTATTTTAGCAACATGTAATTCAGCCATGATTCTATTTTCCTTTGAAAAAAATATTTTTTCTTTTACAGGAAGCGGTGATCTACGCTGGCACTAAGAAAGTCACGATTAACAGTGAAAGAAACGAAGACGGAAACCTCATTTCCCGGAGACACCGAATTAATTTCGACTCACCGAACTGTTTCCCAAACTCCGACTGCCGCATCTTCAGCGACTAAAGAGCTAGACGACCTCATGAAGTCCTTGTCCGACTTCAAGGTAAAGCTGATGACCTCCTACTGACCGAAATTTTTACCATATTGTCCGTGTTCAAATTGTTTTCTTTTGAGTTGCGGTAAAATACAACTACTAAATTGACGAAAACAGGTCTGCCTCTTGTTAATGTTAAAGTTTGCTTTGGCAAGCGTTACCCAATTAAACTGGCGCAAAGTGATTTTTGTTTTTTTTTTTTTTTTTTTTTGAAAGGTGCTAAATTTCAATTAATTAAAAGTAGGTGTCTACTCGAGCTTATAAATAAACCCCAAAAAAGTATTTGGCAATTTTGAATATGTCAACAATTTCTTGTAAATATTAAGCGTATTCATATTTGTTACTATACGGACGTGAAATTTCGTATGCATGATCAATTGTGGTATTGAATATAACTTGCCAATATTCTTAATATTCTTAGACATTTATATGTTTATATATTGAGATTGGCAGCAGTTTGTTTCACTTAGATGCATCATTTCTACTTGATAGCCATAATAAAGTTTCTGGTATATTAATGGGTTTTTAATGTATATGTTTTGGGGTTATTTTTAGTAGCATGTGCAGTAAAAGATGGTAATATATAATTTTTTTTTATTGAAATTTAATGTCGTTCAGAACTTTTGTTTTTGGTGAGAAAAAATTGAGTATTATATATTTATATTATTTTTAATTATTTAAGAGGATAAAATTATGAATTGTTTAAATTTCTTAAATACAACTTTGATATCATCAATTTATTATAAATGTCAGCAATTAGGTTATGTTAAAAATCTGTAATGAGATTCTTAAAATATAATTTCTCACAAAAGGGATTCTCTTTAAAAGTTTTCACAATAAACAAATATCTAAAGTTACGGGTTGTGCCAACATTACGGGCTTTCGAAGATTTGTTATACAAATAATAATTAATTTTCTAAAATAAGGTAAGTCTATTATATATTTCAAAAGTCGTAAAATAAAATGGGAATGTTGAGTAGAAGTACCGCCTATACTTGTTAGGAATTTGAAGAAAGTATTATTGGATATCCAGCCAATGGATTAAATGAAATTCTTTGTTATTCGTCTAAGTTTTTGCAATTAATTCGTTGCTTCCTCAGAGACAAAAGAATATAATATATATAAGTTTATTAGGTTGAAGTTGTTCAAAACTTGAGTTTCATATAATTACAAAAGTAATGAAAACATCAATCATGTTACAGTGAGAGAAATATCTTTTCATTTAAAAGGAATTTCATTAAACTAAAAATTTTTCGTTTTCTATATGGCCAACATGATTTGGCGTTTCCTTGAAAAGGAATATAATTTTAAATTCACGCATTTCTTCGAAAATAATATATTTTTCGTTGAAACAGTTTATTCTTTTAAATGAAAGATATTGACAGTTGACTCAAGTCCCCTTTATCTTGAACTTGAAAATTATGCAGATTGGCAGAAAACCGTAAGCATGTTGATTCAAGAGGTTTTTCCTTTTCTTATAAACATTTATGGATTTTAGACTTAAGCGTAAACACAACAAAAGCCGTGATCATTTTCAATCGAAATGAAAATTAATTATCTCTAAAAACCCATGCACTAAGAAGGGAATTTGCCGTTAGAATGTTGTAAATCCTAGTAGTATTGGGGGAGTTGGTCGCAGTGTCCCCACCGTAAAACTCTAGTGTGCCGTTAAAGAAATCGTGCTTTCAATGGCGATGACTCCTATCAGATGTTGTTCTAGTAAATATACCAGATAAGTATATATATTACGATCGTAGTTTCCAGCCTATTTTGCGTGAAGCATTATCTGTTACTGGAATGAAATAGGAGATGCGCCATCTATGCGACAATTTCTTTACTACACATAAGTATATCTGCTCATCTGCTGTACTATAGGGCTGGAAAACTGCTATACGAAAATAAAATGCCATATTTATTTTTACTTCCATGTAAATATTTAGTTAAATTAATAAATACTGCGCTAGCTTCAAATAAATTTACTAACCAAATTATTTCTTTGATTGAATACAGGAATATTTTTAATATTCCTAAATCAAGTAATAATTCAGTAACTGTAACCAAATGCATGAAAAATGGTTGAAAACAACAAGATCGTTTTCCCCGTGTATAACAGTTTTAAAACTTTCAACATTATATACTGCTATAAAGTTCCTTGGCCTATAAGTACCATGTGATTCAAAATGATTGTCGTAAGAAAAAAACTGTTTTCCGGAAAAATTTATCTATACTTATTACCAATTTAATGAGCGAAGTTAGCTACATACAAATTTCATACAGTTGAAAGAGAAATGAATTTTCTTGACATTTAGCGACATTGGCGTGCGTGTTGTAGTATCTTTCGATTATTTATCTTATATTTTTTTTCAAATCGTTTATATCGGTACATCTAATATCACCAACAATAGTATTTCTGGATACTGTAAGAAAATAAGAGAATTTATCTGTGGTAATAGCTCAACAAACAGGGTAAAAAATCAATATTAACATTAAGTGAAATAGTTTATTACATTTTATAATTTCATAGGCTTATCATACACTTCAGCACAATGAGCTGTCAAAAGAAAGTTACATTTTCATCCCTATAAAGTTTCTGCGGTACAGGAATTATTACCATTAGATCACGATAGGCGATTGGAATTCATTGGTTTAATAACAATTTAAGGGGCGATGCTTGCTAAACAAATCATTTTTCTCGGATGAAGCCTGGCTTTATCTAACAAGCTATATCAATTCACAAAACTATCGTATCTGGTCTGCAGAAAATCCACATGAATTTCGAGAAACGCAATTGCATCCCGTGAAAGTTGGAGTTTGGTTAGCTATGTCCAGGCAATGAATAATAGGGCCAATTTTCTTCGAGGAAACTGTAACAACCCAACGTTACCAACAGATGTTGGAATTGTTTATTGTAGAGTTACAAGAAAATGAGCTTGAAGCAGGTTATTTTCAGCACGATAATGCTCCAGCACATACTGCTCGACAAACCTGCCAATATCTTCAACAGTTTTTTGCTGACAGATTCGTTAGAGCACAAAGATGGCCACCAAGATCGTCTAATCTAACCCCATTAGATTACTTCATGTTCAGCTATCTAAAAAATAGGATCTATAGAAACCGCATGCATACCATAGAAGAACTGAGAGATGCTGTTTTGTCACTTAATAATTATACTAATTGTATGTTATAATTTAAAGTAATAAATAAATTTAGTTAAACACCAGTTAGTACCGAATTGTAAAATCATAATTTAGTAAAGTTGAATTAATTACATTTCATTTTTTACAAGCAGAAACACCAATCCATAGTCGTTTATATAATGCGAGTTCAAATATAGGTTACGTTTTCCTTATTTATGACAGATCCGTTTACTTTCTTATGTTCCAACACTGACTTAGTTCAAACTTCATTACAAACACGCGGCATATACCTACACCCTGTTACTATCTATAGGAGCGGAATTGACAATCATTTTGAATCTCTGTGTATATCAGCCTTAACTGAAAAGATTCCAATTATCTCTGAAATTTCTTTAATCTCGCGCGAAAAATATTCACTTTTGTTCGTTATTGTTTGTATATCTGAGACTTATGCACTTGGGAATATGAATGAAACTAAAATAGTTCCGCGTAAAAAAGCACTCAGCTTGAATACAGGTGCTTGCATTTTCCGTTAAAGCAAAAGTTTTAAATCAGTGTATACATGCGTGTCCATGCAAATAACCAAAAGGTCGGCTTTTTTTTATAATATCTGTTTTATAATTCAAATAATACTTAAAAGAAACTAAAATATGTTGTTAAATATGTACATAATAATAACAATATAATATGTAATGTGTGTTGTCTTACTTAAACAGAAATTATACAGACATTATAAAATATTAGTCAAAACTAAGGTGCATTCCATGTAATTACGGTTACTTTTCGTCGAAAAGCATGTACTTAAGAAGAAAATAGTCTTCCGGTAAAACAGCACACTACTTTCAATTAAGATAAACACTTTTCTGAGAAAAGTTATTCTTTTCGTTGAACATGACAAAAACCAAAAGTTATAAAACTTTTCATTTAATGCAATCTCTTTGCTCAGTGTATATATAAAATTGGTTAAATTAACATCTGAGCTGTTTCTTTTAATTGAAATTGGTCTATTTTATTCTAGGAGGTAAATAATAATAAGCGCTGCTTTTTATTAGTATTGCCAGTAAGACTTCATGCTAAGTAAAATAAGAATTTATTCATTACACGTCAAAATGTATGTACAGTTGTAATTAAGACTTATTTGACAGAAGTATGTACAGAGAATAAATTCACATGTCAACTTCATTTAGTCGTTATTATTGTATATGAAAAACATCGAAGAGGAATAACATAAAAAAAAAAACTATTTCGAGTCTATATTAGGTATAACACGTGTTTTTTTTCCAGTGGTGTTCCCAATTCAATGTTAAGGGAATCAGAATTTAATAATTAACACTTCAATATACAGGTATAGTTGTTTCGAAATTTTATTTGTATAGGCGTTACCATTGAGTCGATTTCAATATTTTGTTTGGCCATATCTAGAAAGTATGTTTGTTGGTGTCCTTGTCAGTTTAATAAAGTGTTAGCATCTCTGGCTGAAGGTTTGTGCCTTTTGAATAATCAATCTGGGGCGTTTCATTGGTATGATTGGGTCCGAATTAGTTTTTATTTATTATTGAAAATATCTTCGTTGGTGGTACTTCTAAAACTTTTCGGGAATGACTATGATAACATTGCTGAAAATCTTTGTGTCTAGATTTGGTGACTATTCCAATTAAGATTAAGCCAAAATTTTCGATAATTTGCTCCATGCAACAGAATTGTATACACACTTGTAGAGGGCATATAATGATATAATACCAACCATATAATTTGATGTGTAATTTTAAGGTGGCTTCACAATACTCTTTAAATGTTGAATGAAATCTAACAGAACAACTGAAAATCTTTAGAATAGATTTTCGTCAACAGCTGCAGTTTGGATGTCCACAAAGGACTTTCTGGCACTATTCTCGTCATTCGTTGTACCATGACCTTGCTTTATAATTTCTATTAAAAGTACACATTGATTTTTGAGAGTCTATTGTATAGCTTTCTTTCTTGTTTCCATTATTTGTTTTGGCTTTTCTTCAATAATTCAAATTTTTTAGTTCTTCCTTACCACATGGAATAAAATAGAGAAATTTTACTAGAAAACAAAATTCAAATGTTAATTTGGCCAATTTTTGAGGGAGATCGAAGCATGTGACGTACACAGTTCATCATAAGTGCATTCGTGCTGGCAATGCTAAACTCTAAAATAGATTTTGAGGAAGTGTGAGGTTTTTGAGTTATACGTAAGGAAGTTTCACTATTTTTTCCAATATAAAAAGATGTCCAACTTCCTAAATACTTCTTTTATCAAAAAAAAAGTACATACATAAAGTGATTGTTTGAAAGGTTAAAATATTAATGCATAATTAGTTTTTTCTACAAAATGAGATATCTTAATTAAATTTACAATAATTTTGCCCCGTAATTTTTTTAAATGTTTAGCTTACAAAAAAAGAGCTCATGAAAACATAAAAATAATGTTTCGCCTAGTAGAACACCATACAGGAAGTAGATTTTCGTAAGTCCACATTTGGCGATTTCAACCTTGATATAAAATACCTATCTTTTATATCAAGCGCACTACTGCTTAAATATATTAAACGCTTTATGAAATTCAAACCGTTCTGTAAGCCAAAATGTGTATATTTCTATAACACAATAAATAATAATTCTATTTAAAAGTGGGCGACTGAGTGATATCCATAGCGTTATTGCCAATTTTTCAAGAAATACGTCAAGATATAAATACACCCTCTTAGCCAGTCGAATTATGAAAAACATGTATTTAAGTAAAGGAGAATAACGTTACATTGAAAATCTGCATCGCATAATATAACTGGTCAATTGTTTATCTTTTGCAGCTCAAATAGAATTTTCATTGCCAAAAATCCGTTGTTTTGTTTCGTTGCCATTACGAAGAGCTGGTACATAAAAAGTTATTGCCCCAAGCTGTAGGTTGGATTTATTCTTCCCTATAGGAAACTTCTGCCTACCAATAAGTGATAAATCATTCGTTTTTACATCAAAACATTTCATTATGTCTTAGTCATACCTATTATAGGTAGGTATAGAGTATTGTGTGGAAAAACAGTGACTGATCCTTTTGAAGTTCTTTACACTTTATATCATCTTATTAACCTGTGCATTGGATCACCGTTCGCGTATATTTTATATTTTGCCAAAATCTTAGGAGAAATTTACAATCTAGACTTTAAAGTAATCTGATAATGAAAACAAGAATATTTTTAGGAATCTTTTGGTTTAGTAGATCACCTCGTTTATTTATGATGATCGCATGTTGTTCCAAACATCAAAACTTAATTTTTATTTTAATATGGTAATAATTCTGCGAACTGCAAATAATCGCGCAGGCTGGTATTTGAACTAAAAAAAGTAGCTCAAAAATCGAAATTACTAACAAACTTACATTGTATGTGCTGGGCCCACGTAAAATTTAAATATATGAAATACAAAATGTCATGGTATATTTGAAATATATTTTTGAAGTATTTTGTGTATTTGGAAATACATAAACAAAGGCAATAAAGAAGAAGTTTTGTAGGATTGAATGTTATTGTGACTTCAGACATTTGCTTAAGTAAAAAGAGAAGAAAGCTGGTAATCTCAAAGAAAGTGTTGAAGTATTTAGAACTTGCTAGATCAAGGAGGATACTGATAAAGTTTGAAAACAAAGAATTTTGGTAGAATAATTTAATGAGAATTTGAGATGGAAATATCATTGTTAATGTGAAATATTTGCTAAGTTGCTAAGGTTTATGGGATATGCTTCTATTCCTTAGTTAGAATCTAGTTTGTTCATATTTTTGCTATTGTAGTATTGGAAATTAAATGCTCTGGGTATAATGGTTTTATTTCTTTAAATAAACATAGTAAGTAATTGTTAATATCAAGGGTTTTTGTTTTTTATTTTTGCAAAAATGATGATCAACACAATTAATTTAAACGAAACAACAAAAGAATTTTTGATCAAAACTGTTACTTTTTACTGAGGGTAATTTATATTTATTTATTCTTTTATTTCCTGAGTACTTTTCTTCATAAATCTGTTTATAAACATCGATATCGAAACCGTACGTTTTTATCTTGAAGCACCACAACCTCATTAATGAAACGCAATCTCAAAAATAAAAATTTGTTCTCAGTTATATTTAGAGCGCCGGTTTTACGCGGCGATAAATAGTAAATCAATGGATGATCGAATTTTATTTAGACCCTACTCTTGTATGTACAGATGTCTAGCAGCTGCTGGGTTATGATCTGTTTTTCTTTGCATCTAAAATTTCTTTTTGTCTTTAATGCGTTTTCTGGAATATAATGCCTATAACATGTAATTTGTGTTTCAAAAAACCAATTTACCAATTAGTTAGTTGTTTTAATATAACAATTAACAAGATCTTAATATTTTTCGCCATTTATTTAACATTCTTTCAGGGCTACAGTGTTTACAATAAAGTATGAAACAAATTATATTACATAATGCAATATCTAATAACGCACATAAGCAACACTTTAACTATTGAAAAGACTAAGTTCAATGGATTAAAACATATTTAAAAAAAAATTGTGATTATCAGGTAGCTGATTTAGATCATCTTATTTTAGCATGCTGCAACTATGAATGAATAAGGCAAAAATTGTTCGAGAAATTAATAACACTTAAGGTACCATTACCAACAGCTGTAGTTTCTCCTGCTTGGAACTAATAATACAGAACTATAACAGCTCAAACTTAAAGGTTACATCAAGAAATGTAAGATCATTTATTTGAGAGATCTAAATTTACAATTTACCAATGATTTTCACTTCACTGGCTGTATAGAGTGACTAGATGGGCTTCGATACCTTGATGCCATCAAAAAAAAAATTGAAAAAGTATTATTTTGTGAAAATGTTACACATAAATTGCCATTTACAGTTTACCTTAGTGTCTTAAGCCTGCACTGAGAGAAATATCCTTTTCATTTAAAAGGAATTGCAATAAACTAAAAGTTTTTGCGTTTTCTATATGGCCAACATGATTCGGTATTTCCTGGAAAACGAATATAATTTTAAATTCACGCATTTCTTCGGAAATAATATATTTTTTGTTAAAACAGTTTATTCTTTTAAGTGAAAGATATTGATACTAGTAGATAAGTTACTTAATTGATTTATGAATGTCTATATGCGTTAAAAAGTAAAGT